>OX101753.1:161583279-161810779 GCA_944452675.1 Tachina lurida | reverse complement strand
AGGATGTAGTTTATTCTTAGTCTTGTACAACTTTATTGTTCCATTTTGCTGCTGACGAGAGCAAATAACAATGAAAAACAAACACTAACGATATAAAAGCGCATACATACATACGTATACATATGTATTGTGCAGAGTTTTAAAAATTTTTTATTTTTAACTTTTTATTTTGCTTAAATTCCGTTTGTATAAGTTGAACTAACAAACTGTATAGATTTATTCGATATCTAGAACTTTATTTGGTTTCCAAGCGATACAAAGGATTACAATCATGATATTTTTTCAGCATCTCTAAGTTGCTGCGAAGGCAGTTTGAAAATTTAGCGAATTAATAATTAAAATCGTTTCGGTCGGGTATGTAAAGGTTGTGTCATTCGCTTTTGTATGTCTTTGAGCTTTCGTGCGATTTCTCTAATCTTGCTCACAGAAATAGGACATAATTTGTTTTTTAAGAATCGTTGTAAACTACAGCCTGGATTGTGCTATAAGACGGTTTTGGTGCCGACTAGTCTAATTTAGTTTGAAGCCGCAGAACCCTTAAAATGGCCTAAAATGAGCAGCTGATTGTGCTACCGCATCCGTTCCTGGAAGTGGGGCTGCCGGCATGGCCTTCTTATATCACGTTATTTTAGCGAGCCGCTTGTTACAAGATCCGACGCCCGCTTCCAGCCGCCTCTAACATGAGGAACAGCCGCTGGCAATAGGTGACTATTGGTTATTTGAAGGCGCCAATTACTCGCCTTGACGTTCCAAGTATCGTAGGCACTTAGAATTTGTTAGGAGTCCGGCGCCACCCAGAAACCCTCTGAAACTCTCCACTTGGAACAGCTGATTGTCCGCGACAGTTTTAGCAGCTACTCCACATATCTAGGGAGCGTTCCACTATCCGCAATCTGTGGACGGGCCCGGTAGCATTCAGCTTTGCTTCCTTTTAGCGGGAAAAGTAAGAGTGGATTACTTAATTTTAATCTGAGCAAAACCAGAGAGTTGTAATAAGTAAGATGGCGTCTTCGTACTCATAAAGTGCCCTGCAAACGATCAAACTAACTGATCAATCACATAGTTGTGTGCGTGGCGTCGTGTTCTTTACTATTTGAAGGCTGATTATTTGATCGTATCCAACTCGGATTGACAAACAAAATTAATTTCTTTGTGATTTAATGTGACCCTAACAATAAATCGTTACACAGTGGATGATTTGAAAATAAAAATTTAAATAATCTTGCAGTTTCTAAGGAGGATGTTCGATTTTCATACAGAATTCAGCGAAAAGTTACAAAGTCTAAGTTCGGCGTTTGAATCTTATATCTTTAAAATGTTGCGTAGTCACTATACTCTAAAGTGAGCCAAGTTGGGTTAATCATGCCAAGCTGATGTTTTTGATCTAATTAAAAAGATTGTTTGCAAGTGCATTATCCTATACAAGAACTGAGAAAAGTTTACTGCATTTCCGAAAATATTCGAACAAAAAAAATTTTAATTTGAACTTTTTTACCCAACTTGTTCCACTGTTTTGCCTATGAGGAAAATCTTGTAAATTTTTTTTAGATTTAGAACGAAATTTCTAATATTTGGTAGACATTTTGTAGAAGTTGTACTAAATTTAAATAAACATTTTTAAAGAAGTAGATTTTTTGCTGTATGTTAATTACTTCGCAATTATTGAAAAAATTTTCAAAAATACCAACCCCATATTTTTAATTTCTATAAAATATATTACAGATACATTTTTTTGAGCGGGAGCTGATGTTTTAACTGAACCTTAAAAGGCTTAAGAACTAAAATATGTCGCTCGTTGAATGTCCAGTTGTAAAGACCGACACAAACTAGACAAACCTAGATTTCCTTAATACTATGGGCTGCACTAGCAATATTTTCCGTTCTTGTTTTGCAGAGAAATTTTTTTTGGGTCGGCAGCTGTTGTGTTAACTGAACCTCAAAAAGCTTAAGAACTAAAATATGTCGCTTGTTGAATGTCCAGTTCTAAATACGAACACAAACTATACAAACCAAGATTTGTTTAACACTATGGGCTGCAACAGCAATATTCGCAGTTCTTCTTTTACAGAGAAATTAAGAATGTCCAGTTGTAAAGACCGACACAAACTAGACAAACCTAGATTTCTTTCACACTATGGGATGCAACAGCAATATTTATGATTTGAACAGGCTAAAGTTCGTATCGCTTTGTAAGCCAAATTACACGTGATAATTATTAATGAACTAATAACACCAAAGTTAATTGTAAATATTCTAACAAAAACGTAGTAGAACGGAACAACTAGCTGTTTTCATCATCAGCGTTCTTTTGTGTTTGGTCCACTGTGTGTGGTGTCAGTTGGTGAAGATTTCTGCCTTATATACTCAGCCATCAGTGCAAATGGAATATGTTAATTGTTTTGATTCACCTTATTTCAATTTGCTGAAAGCTTTTTTGTAATAAAAGCTCAATTCTACCATCTCTAAATTTACAACAGTCTTGCCATAGCAATATTCTCAATTTTTTTTTTTTTTTTTTGGTGACGCGCAGCTGAAATTTTTTTATCATTTTCACAATTTTTGGCTGTGGAGGTGCTTCACAACGACCCAAAAATGTTTACGTTTAAAGTGAATTATAAAAATTTCAATGTGATATTGACGCGAATATTGAAAATTAAACTTTTTTAAAAACAGCCATTAGAAAACAACTTTATTAATGGATTTTTATAATATTAAATAAATAAAAGTACAATTTCTCTCTCTTGCTCACATTTTTATAAATTTATTAAATATAAAATTCTGATTGAATGAATATGAAAATAAGCTGTGAATAACTGTTGGTGTTTTCAAATAAATAACTTGTTAAGTTTGTATATTTATTGCAAATATTTTATGACTTTTATATATAACTTCTAAATATATAAACCCTAATTGGCCTTTATAACATAACGAGTGTGTGACATTTGTTCATACCAGGTGGTTTTTGCGGCTTAATAACATTTTGCAACCGCAAAGTGTTACTACGAAAGCAAACACATAAAACTTTATTTGTAGTTGTGTGTGTGTGAGTGTGTATGTTCGTACAGAAAAATATCTTATCTACAGTAATTTATGTAAAACTACTTGCTGTTTTTTAAATGAAGAATTTTCAATTTTCAATAATTTAAATTTGTATTTGCCATTACAAATGATTTTTTATAATTGAAAGAAAAAAGAAAACGCAACTAATCCTTTTATAATATGAACATTTTCTTTTTAATTATTTTTAAAGAATATTTTAAATTTTTTTCTCCAAAATATTCAAAATCGTCCAGACAAGCCTTAATACAATAAATGACAAAATTTTACGTTAACGCAAACTTTAAAATTATGCAGTCTTTGACTTGAAGTGAAATAATCAGTGTACACTTTAAGTCTCGTATTGTGGTCACGAATGAATGAAATGTATATTCATGTTTGTATAATCTTTTTTGGGACTATTCCTTCCCTCCACTACAAACTTAAAACGATTTATCTGTGGCAGAGAAAACTGTCAAGTCGTTGCAAAATCATTCATGTGCATAACATAATTTTTATTTATGATTTTTGCTTGAGTTGCAAGCAAGGTTTTGCTGTAAAACCATTTTCTCAAAATGCAAGTAACACAACAGTAATAAAACGGAAAGAAATATTACCTGTGCCAGCATCATTTTAGTACAGGGATAAAGACTATGATCGTGTTTAGACCACCGTGAGATGAGGCCGTAATGGCAGGCGCTCACGATAATTTGAAACATCTGTATATTTCATTAGGATTCCAAATTTTTTGTTGCTCGCTTTGGAACAGGTGACAAATTACGGCATTCGATACGACTCGTAATTTAAAAATATTTCCATATAAACCCTATTGAAATATTTTTAAATTGCGAGTCGTATCGGATGCCGTGATTTGCCCCCCAGCTTTTAGGTTTTAGCTGCCATATATATTTTTTTTTAAAGAGAAGTAACACCCAGGCAATTATTGCCTACTACTATTACTAGGTGTTACCTTCTTTAGGAAAGGGATAGTGAGAGAGAAGACAGGTGGTGAAGGAAGAGATAGAGGAAAGCTTCATTCTTTTACAACTCTGCTTTTTGCACGTATTTAATAATGCAGTGTTGCAGCGCCTCTCTGATTTTAAATGAGGCGTATTAATTAATTTTTTTAAGCTGTGTCTTGTAGCCATTTTGATTATTTTACTTCGCCAATGATTTTGCTACACAACGAAAGAGGGCGCTCTGATGTTACATTAGGATTAGCATCTGCTGAAGTAGGTATAGTTCAGTGACCAGTGACCAGTGACTATGCCTTCATCACTTGAACTTTCCTACAACAACTGATACAAAAGGATACTAATGCACATCAGACAAATGCGTGGTGTTGTTATTTAATGACTGTTGGATACAGGGATTGAACCCAAGACCTTCAGTTTAGTAGTCAACGTGCTAACTACTTCAGCCAACGCCACCCTGTTGGTCTTATATTTCTTGAAAAAATTGCTAGTGAAAGACAGACGAAGATAGTAGCGAAAACAATGGGGTTGTTGGTCACCTTTGGTGTACGGAATCCTAAGAAGACCTTAATTAAGAATATAATAGAAATAAACTGAAAAATTTATTCTGTGATACATTTGACTATTTACGAGCACAAGCTTTTTTGAATAACTAAAACATATTTGTATTCCAGCACTCTTTGTCTACGTTCGCATTAAAACTGGAAAAATAAGCTGTTAAATTACTGCAGCTTTCTTCTATCAATCAAATTGCCTGGGCAGTAGTTTCAAATTCCAACACCTCTTAAAAGAACCAATTGAAAATTATGGTGTCTCCAAAATGTAAGTAACATATAGTTTAAAGTTTTATCTACCCAAAAAATTATTACATAGCATATAATCAAAAATATTCGGAAAATGCACATAAAGTCTATTTATTTATTTATTTATTAATACTCGCAGTGATGCTAAAGGGCCGTTCAGACTATAATACAAGTATTAATACTTTTGACGAAAATGCCTCCCTGATCTGATTTCTGTATAAAAAATTTTAAAACACAATAACAACTCAACATGTCAGAGTTGCATTTTCCACAAAAGTATTAATACTTGTATTATAGTCTAAAATGGCCTTAAATATTGCTAGTTATTTGATGTTTAATCGGCACATACATACATATATATATATATATGTCAATATATTGCAATAGTTTTATTATTATTTTCAGCAGTTTATTTTTTACTTGCCAGTATATCAAACAGTGATTTCCCACCCAATATTACCATGTTCAAATTTAATAGATGTGACCCCATTCTAAGGGCGATATTTTATCATTGCAATAGCTTAAAGATAAGAATAATAATTTAAGTAGAATAATAAAATACTTAATATTAACAATCACATTAATCGGCAGATATGCTTTCCAGTATTAAAGGAATCAATGTACTTACATGGAAAGTCCAACCATCATTGAGACTCTCCTACTTTTTGAAGAAAGTTAATAAAAAAATTTGCATCTTACGTTGTGTTGCATGTGTTGCCTTCAAATACGAAAAATTTAAAAAAAAATAATGGAATTTCTACAAAGTACTCGTATGTTGCATTTGAGCTAAATAAATTTTGTTTGCTTGCGCATTTGTATGTGTTAAAGTGAGTGAATACTTTTGGCCAACCACGTGCCTAATGCACTTGTAAATACATTTCATCGTTATAATAGTCCTGGCTTCACACACAAGTCTTTGAAGGCATTTCCATTTATTTGGTAGAAATGTAGAAGAGTGTCTCTGTTTGTGTTTTTACTCACAGCCAGGCCAAATTTTTTAACAAATAAAAAAAATTCTTTTGCGTAAAAAAGGCCAAAAGTTAAAAAAATAAAAAGGAAAAGTTATAAAATATTAGAAAGTTGAAAGCAGTTGTAATTACATTGCAGCAAATATTTGTTTATAAATTTTTTAATATTTAAAACGGGTGTTCTGGTTTTCCAATTGTTTGCGCTACGATGTGTGCCAGTCCGTCCGTCCGTCTGTCCATCTATCTGTCTTTCACACGCTGTTTTCTTTAGAACCGTAAGAACTACTGATCTGAATATTTCACAAATTATGTAAAACTTTAGCCGCTACAATAACAAATATATGACAGTTAAAAATAAAATGGTGTTCTTAAGCGAGACATGAAAAAATTTTAAAATTCTGGAGCTGGAGTCGCCAAAAACCTTAAAAATCGCCAAAACAAAAACAAGCGGTAAAACTAAAAAAAAAATACATATGGGCATTTCTCCGAAAAAATCCACTTTTTTGTCGCATGCGACAGCAAGCAATTAACCTTGTATTTCTGAGCAACGTGACTCGATTTTTCTGAAAATTTTACCCAACGTAGACCTGCTGACGGCCTACACAAGTATATAAAGAAGTAAAAAAAAGTTTCGTTTTCTTTAAAAAAAACAAGCATATTTGCTTGGTGTCGCACGCTACAATAAGTTGACATTCCTGTGAAAATGCCCATATCTAAAATAAAAATATGTTTTGTAAAACTGAAAAGCAAACTTCGAAAACTGAAAAAAGTCATCAACACAAAAAAAAAAACAGAAAATCAATGCTAAAGAAAATCGCCAAAAACAAAATAAAACAAAAAATTCTCCAAAAACTGAAAAAAAAAAATCGCCAGAAAGCAACAAGCGACATACGGAACCCTACGTGTACGAGACAAAGTCGCACTTTACTGAATTTATTTTTTATAATTATAGATGTGGTAAAAAAGGAAAAACTGCTCAAGTGTAGAAAGTCATATATTAAGTTATTGGTTTTCCTAAAATCTTTCAATTGAAAAGCACCCTTAAACAAAATCTTAATTATTTTGTGCGAATTTTCAGAAAGTTAAAGCCATAATGATTCCCTGCTTATTTTTTTCGACTTATAACCTCATATGGAATAATAGTATAATTTAGCTTATACATATAAAATCCTTTAACTCCCATGGTAGCATAGGTCTTATAATTTGTTATAATTGAAATTGAATGCATTATTTATAGTGTTTAGGATCATATTTAAAAAAAAAAAGGTAAAGTGAACTGTGTAGTTTACAATTTACCGGTAAACGAAGTTAATTTCTGGTCATCGGCTTTAAAGTTCCAAAGTGCTTTCCTATAAAGCAGTAAAATATGACTTACGTCCCTTTTCACAATGTATGATTAAGAGTTAACGTGAATTTTAACTGACAGTTCTTCATACAAAACTTGCCGTTAAAGTCCCTGTTAGCTTTCATTTACTCAAACAACGTCATAACTAACCAAAACACAATTTGGCAGGAAACGAGTTTGAAGTTTTCAATGTACACCCAACCAACTTTTCTCTGCAGAGTTGAGTAAACAAGATATTTTAAGAAAATGTTTACACAATATGAAGAACGATATGAGAATTAATTCTGCATCATTAACTCAAAAATTCCTTTTTTTTTTTAGTTGTAATGTTCTTTGAGTAAATGAGCGATATGTATCTACAAAAAAATTAACAAAAAATAAATAACTGAAGCAAAATCATAATTGTTTGCTTATTTTTATTTTATTATTATTTTTTTGCCTTAAAATATTTACATTTCCCATTTGAAGTTGTTTTTTGCAAAAAAGTTTCCTGCGGATGTTTATTTGTTTGCTGGTTTGTTTGTTTGCATGCATGCATATACATTTGTTGGTTCCATTTTCATATTTATTACTGTTGATGTTGCGCGGCAAAGTTATATTATATTTACACTTCAACATACAGTGGTGGCCACATAATTAGGTAGGATATGTTAAGCATTTAAGCCATTCTGTAACTACTTTTGAGACCTTTAGTGCAAATGATACAAACCGTTATTCATTAAGTAGAAGATCAGCATTGTTGTGGATGCAAAACAGGCAGAGTTCAAAGTTGCATTGTTAACAAAAAATAATACAAACTGCGACTTTGACTAACACACGAAGGCTTTCGTACAGACACTACTTAGATATTACTATACGAACTTTAGCCTATATAATCGAATATCTTACCTGTTTCTGGAATTCTGTAACTTTTTGCGAACCGATAAAAACAATATTTATCGATATATTTATTTGTTTGCGGTAACGATAATGTGATTCTGTAATTCCTTTTTTACTATAAATCTGTATTTTACTCGCCATTTAATTAAATATATCATGTGATATCTCTGCATAAAAAACGTGAAAAAGCACAAAGAAGAATTAAAGAAAAACTAAATGAATTTGAACCTGTTATAATAATTTCTTATTCCAACCGACATCGAATATCATTAAAATATGTTACTGGATAGCAAAGTCATCGTTATATTTATTATCGCGATACAATTATCGTAATAAAAGTTACTGAATCCAGGTACTGATGCAGACATTTTTTTTAATTTAAGTAAACGGTGCGCTTTTTTCGGTTTTCGGCAATTTTTTTTTTAATTTGGCGCTTTTTCTTAGTTTTTTCGCTATTTTTCTTTTTAACGATTTTTTTTTCATTTCTGGCGATTTTTTGATTTTTGGCGATTTATTTTAGTTTAAGCATTTTTTTTAAATTTTAGCGCCTTTTTCGTTTTGGCGATTTTTTCAGATTCTGCCGAATTTTTCGTTTTGGCGTTTTATTCGGATTCTGGCGATTTTTCACTTTTGGGATTTTTTTTCGTTTTTGCGATTATTATTTTTTTTAATATCAAGATTTCGCTTCTTCCGTTTTCTAAGACTCAGAACGATGTAAAAATTACAGCATTACATTAATTAAAATTTTTTTATATTTCATTAGCTAAATTAGCTAAGCAGGATGAATAAGGTCACACTCTGCTGCGTTCCTGGACACGCCGGGTGTTAAGAAATGGAAATGCACCCAAAATGGCCACAAGGGGGCCAGTGCACCCATGGTCGGACCAGAACCGTTTTGTGGACTCGGATTGGACAAAATACGGGAATATATATCGACGGAGATCAGGAGTAATAGGGAACACCTCTGGCTCAATCTCCCAGGATTGAGGCATGCAAAGCTAATGATTGTTCCAATTGTATAACCAAAATCGTTTCATAGCTTTCATGTCAGTGAGTAAAAACAATATAATAATGCTCACAGGCTTCCTCATAGGTCATTGTAGACTGAGAAAACACGCAACAGATTTGGCATTGATAGTAACAGTCTGTGCAGATTCTGTGATTACGAAGATGATACTCCAGAGAATATTCTGAAGGACTGTGAAGCGTTATGCCACAGAAGATATAGCCAATTGGGCAAGCATCTATTGGAGGAGTGGGAACTGCCAACTCTGGACCCACTGGCAATCCTGAGATTCATCAGGACAGTAGGTCTAGATGAGGTGCTCTAGCACCTTGCAGGCGGTACAATAGATCTACTTTGGTCGCAGTGTCCTGTGCTTCCCGTTTGACGTAATTCATTCATTCATTCATTGCTAATTGGTGTAGTGTGCAAAAAAATAAATACACCAACTTTGAATATGTCAAGTGTCTACATATAATTATCTGTATATAATATTAAGTTTTCAAAATTTTTCGTTGCCCGCTGAGGAACACCCTTTATTTTCTAACTGAGGCCAGAGTTTTACATATTTTTTGTAAACGTTTCCGTAGCTCTTACGGTTCTAGAGAAAACCGCCTGTGACGTTCAGACGAACATCGTAGCGAAAACAATAGGGTTCCTTTTAACATTTGAAGCACAGCTGCGAATAACGTTGTAAAAGACAATTGTAAAAAAACCAGTTTTTTCACATATTACCATTAACATAACTCTCTTGCGTTGTTCAAACATCAAATCATCCAAAATTATGCATCTGATCCCCGTCAAAATACAATTACAATCAGTCAGTCAGTGGAAAACTTTGTAAGTAACTAAAAAAATCATGCAAACAAAATTGTCGAAAATAATTGATAAATGTAGCAGAGATGCAAAAAGAAAAGATAATGCTAGTTATCATTATTTTCGATACGCTAAAAAAATGTAAACGAAAAAAACAATCTTGCCTTAAAATACGTTTTGTGGCTCTCCTGACCAATTATTATTTTGTCACTTAAAACGTTATTCGCGGCTAACCTTCATTTAATGTACGGAACCCCTAAAAATTTCTTATAAATAATTATAATTTCTACTTATGCTAGCACACTCTTCATTTATTTATTGCAGCCGCTGCTTACTGCTAGCATTACAATTCCCCACCATTTCACCAACATATATTGTTAGTGAAACAATATTGTTCTTTGTATTTTGAATATTTTTCAAAAACAAATATTTTCCCAGCTTCAATACTCGTAATGTGAGTGAATCCAGTGAAATTGAAGGCGTTAATCGCAGCCACTGTTTTCTGTATAAAGAAACTTTAATATTGAATGTCTGCTGTAGCTCACACAGCCCATTCATCCTTCAAGCCAACTGGAATTTATACGCTGTGTGTGCATCATACAAGTAAGCGAGTGCATTAAGTCAATATTGAATAACTTTGCGTATGAGTGATATTTAATTAAAAGCAAATCGTATACGCACCGTATGCCACCGCACTATAAACAAGTGAGTGCAAATAAAATTTCTGATAAAGTAATACGAGTGAGTACTCACATACACACGTTTGGTTGGTTGGTTGCTTATAACAATAACACTTTTATTACTTTATTAGCATTGAGATGATAAGTGAAAAGTTTTCCTTTTTTAATAATTTTTTTTTTTTAATTCACATTTTTGTAATTGATTTCATGTGAGAAAGTGGCGAGTGGAAATATGAAATAATTATAAATTATTTGTGTGTTCTAATTAACTTTATTGTAAATTACTTTTTCTAAATTTATGTATTTATTTCGCATATTTTATGAGCATTTTTTTAATTAATAACTAACAGCGCCATAATTGACCTATACACTGTAATGACTTTGACGTCTGTTCATTCTAATGGTTTTTGTGGTTTAATGTCATGTTGCGGCCACAATGCAGGCTGAGAAAATTCACACTAACAGGCCCTCATTACTACAGTCTTGTGTGTGCATTTGGGTGTGTTCTCGTGTAAGCAGATTTTTATTGAAACTGCAGGCCTTGTAGTTTTTGTTATTGTTAAACAAATTTAGCCCTGAGAGGTGTATAGTTCATGTGTGCATTTAAAAAATTGTATTTATATTTTGTAAAAACGTGCATTTACTAGACTAAATTCAATATGAAAAAAAGTAAAAAGTTTTTTGATGCCCAAATGTAAAATTAGCTGGACATCCTCCAATTTCTTTCTTCACATCATTTTGTAATCAGATCTCTATTTCAGAAGATATAGATAAACTTACGAGTACATATAGATAAATACGTACTATTATTCATTTATTTTAGGAACCAATGTGCACTTGTACAATATACAGATATGCTACGGTTTTTTTTTAATAATAATAGGGCCAATAAATGAGTCATTGATTAAACTAGGCAGCAAATGAAGTCTGTACAAATTATTGGGCAAGTGCAAGTCGCCCGAAAAGCAAAAATGTAGAATTGCCCAAAATTGTTATAAAAAAATTGGGTAATTGTTCATCGACCTTGGGCTCAACATTTTTAAATATTTGGTTATTCGTTCAACATGAATAATTGCCAAATTTCATCTAAATGTTAAAAAACTTGGAAAATATTTTTATTACTCATTCCACATTCGGCTGATTGTACGTAATTAGCAAACACCCAAAAACTTTCGGATATTATTCATTTTACACTTTTGGGTTATTCTATTTTTTTGGGCGATCGGGCACTGCTTTTGGAGTATTTCTTCACAATGACTTAGCATTAAGAAATTTTGGGCTTTCCTTCATTTAGCTGTTGCGGGCGCGATCTGCGCTTGGGCGATAGTTCGTACAGCCACAAATGAATACTTTTGGAAAACCCCACAGACAGTTTCGATAGTACATATACATACATACGAGTACTACGTTTGGCGATTTTGGTAACCAACTTTTTTATGGGTCCACAAAGAGCAGCAGTTTTGGGCCAACCGCTAATTCAGACTTGGTGACAGCTCCAAACTATATATGTATGTGGGATTAATCTAGCTAAGTAGACTCGTAATCAAACTTAAACAAATGCTGGTAAAATCTTATGCCAGAAAAATTTCTTGGTGCACTTTTTTGTCGCAAAAATTAGGAACAAATATTTTTTTTAAATTTTTTCACAATTCTTTTATCTAATTTTTCGACCTTTTTTATGTATTTAATTATTATTATATATTTAATTAAATTAAAGGTCTACAAATAGACCTAAAGCTCAAAAAAATAGTTTAATTAAATTTTTTTACAATAACTTACAGGGGCTCGTAATTTTTTGTTAAATATACATGGCAAAGTTGTAGCTCCGCTAAAGCCAGAAACATTATGTGATTATACGAGGGCTACTATTTCTATTTCGGGAACTGGCAACACTAATGTCCATAGCTCAAATCTGGCAACACCATAAAAAAGTTTAAAATTTTTTTTACCATAAACATACTCACAACGTTTTGATGTACGAATGGTATTTGTTTTGTTAACAGTGAGTTCAGAAAATCAATTTGGCGAAAAAAAAATTAAATTTCAAGACATGGTTTTGGTTGGATTATTTTCCCAACATGCGACGTGGACTATCTCAGCAAGAATGTGTCTATGAACTCAGTTACTTGTAAGTTATACTTCAATACATTCAATACAAAAATATTTTTTCTCGTTGTATAGCCCATAATTTATTAATCGCTAAAAAAAGCCTCACGACAAGTGGTGTAAGGAAATTATTAAATAGTTCAACTGTGCTACTTCAAACGACGTGGCATGTGACGAATCATGCATATATGCTCATGGGCCGGAAACACAAAACAGCAACCGACCGTGTGGGTATTCCAAAACGAGCGAAATACAACAAAAGTTCTTCGTGGAAGAAGCACAGCGAGGCAAATGGTCACCTGGTTATTCGCCCGAATGGGTCATGTGGCCACTGCGTGGTCCAACATTTAGGAGCGCCGAAGAAGCATTAAAAAACCACGTTTTGAAGGTGTCTCAAGAGAAATGGAAAAACTGCTATAAAAAATGGTTTGAACTTATGCAAAAGTGTATTGATCATCAAGCGGCTATTTCGAAAAACAATAAAGCCATTTTGATTTTAAAATGTTTGTTATTATTAGCTATTCCCGAAATATAAATAGTAGCCCTTGTATCAATACAATTGGAACGTGTCAATGCATCCTAATTACTTCATTAAGACCATATATTTATGATTTGATCAGGCTTGCAAAGCGATACGAACTTTAGTTTGATCAAATCATAAATATAGAAACAAATGAAGTTCGAAAAATAATAATTAAAATTAAATAAAATTAATAGTAATGGGCCTATGGTGAAAAATTAAATTAAAAATCCTTAACAGAAACAAACCAAAAACGTTTGTCTAAAGTAGAACACAAATAAGCAAATTAACTAACATGTGCATAATTAGTAAATAACAAACGACAATGGCAAGACTGTTGTTAATTTGGAGATGGTAAAATTGAGCTTTCGTTACAAAAAAGCTTTCAGCAAATTAAAATAAGATGAATCAAAATAATTCACATATTCCATTTGCAATACTGGCTGAGTATATAAAGCAGAAATCTACATCAACTGACACCACACACAGTGGATCAAATACAAAAGAACGCTGATGATGAAGGTTTAGTGACCTTCGAAAACAGCTAGTTGTTCCGTTAAACTATGTGTTAGTCAGAATATTTACAATTAACTTTGGTATTATTTGTTCATTAACAATTATCACATGTAATTTGATTTACAAAGCGATACGAACTTTAGCCTGATCAAATCATAAATATAATATTTTTTTCTTTTACTTTTTAAAAAAAAAGTGCACGATGAAATTATTATTTTTTTGGCGTAAAATAACAATAAGATTTATTAAGTGAACTAGCTAAGATAATTGTTATATATAGTCAAGTGTTATCAGCAAATCTGCATGATTTCTGTGCCATTTATTAAGGGAGCACTGATATTCAATATCGTTGGAGGCCCAAACCTAAAATTGGTCACCAAAATTGCCAAAGTGTGTATAGCATTTTACTACCATTTGCCGTGAACCATCGAACCTATACTGTCAAAACCGTGTTGATTTTTTACTATTGCCCAGTGTAGTTTGTGGCTTGGCTTATGGCCTCTCATTAGCAAACTTTAACCAAAAATATTAAAGCTTAGGAACTTTATATATTTGTATGAAAACTAGGAGTACTAAAATTTAAAAAAAATTCTAAAGGCACAAACAAAAATGAACTAAATCTTTACAACATCAATTCAAAAAATCTGAAAATAAATCTCTTACTTAGGCTAAGGTGCAAACAAAGACTTACTAAAGCAAAATTTTTTGCTTAGTAAAATGCAAAAAGACGTAACTAACAAAAATATAAATTTACAGGACAAGCAAAAAATTAAACAGACTTGTAGTTAAGTTCCCTTGTTTTTTGTTAATAAAACCATAATTTTTGATCGCAGAAGTGTAAAATTTTGTCAAGACATGTAGTTTAATGTCATTCATTCATCATAATCAATCAAAAACTTAATTTTGAATTTTTTTTTAGTTATGCCTTTTTGCATTTTAGCTAACGATATATTCATAAGGAGCATACTGGCATTAATTTGGAACTTGATACAAATCCTGGCTTTCTATATTACAGTATGAATATTGAAGTTTTTATAAATCCAATGGGCACTAAATATGCCAGCAGCAGAAACAGCAATAGGGTTATTAAAACTATGTTGCCCACAAAATCACTATCATTATTATTAACTACACCGAAAATAATCTCGTAGCGAACTATGCCACCTTCTACTGGCAAATTTATCGTTACGTTAGTTTAGGGTTTGTTTGAAGTAGAGGAGGGGGGGGCGGGGAAACGACTAATACTGACCCAGTCCCATTACGGGCTTACAAATATGCTGTTAAAGCGTGATGTGCGCGTTCTACTTTTAAAGTATTGTTACAGTGTTTATTCCAAATGCATCTTAAGATAAACAATTTGTTACAATTTGTTAGATGCACCTTTTTCATTTTTCTGTGTATTACAATGTAAAATTGCCCTGCAGGAAATGCGAATAGTGAAATTGTAGCGATTTACTAGTGGCATTGTCAGTAGTACTACTGACCAGGTGTACCCCAGCCAATGTAATCATCTAAAGACATTTAAAATCCTCCACTAGACTGTACCACTACTGACTAAGTAGTTCTTTTTGGACCACATGGCGACATTGTCGCCAAAGATTCACTAGTAAATTTAAGGGGCTCTAGTCTACAATATCGACATTTCATCGCTCGATTTCAATAGTAAAATTTTAGAGATTTACTAGTGACATTGTCAATAGTACTACTGACCCGGTGTACCCCAGCCAATGTATTCGCCTATTGACTTATAACATAAGGTTCTCATTGAATATCTACCAGTAGACTTTAGCACTATTTTTTTACGAACATATGTAGACATTTGAACTAAAGATTTACTAGTACATTTTACTGATCCTCATCTACAATTTTATAACAGTTGGGGCATTAAACTTAAATACATACTTGCATACATATGTATGTACGTAAGTTTTTAACATTATTGCATAGCATAATAAAAAATTTAAACAACCCTGCAGAAAATGCGAATAGTGAAATTGTAGTGATTTACTAGTGACATTGTCAGTAGTACTACTGACCAGGTGTACTCCAGCCAATGTAATTATCTATTGACATTTAACATTAGCTTGTCATTGAAAATCCACCACTAGATTGTAGCAATACTGACTAAGTAGTTCTTTTGGGACCACATGGAGACATTGGCACCAAAGATTCACTAGTAAATTTTAGGGTCTCTAGTCTACAATATCGATATTTCCTCGCTCGATGTCAATAGTAAAATTGTAGTGATTTACTAGTGACATTGTCAATAGTACAACTGAATAGATGTACCGCAGCCAATGTAATTGCCTGCCTATTGACATATACATAACATAGGGTTGTCATAGAAAATATACCAGTAGACTTTAGCACTATTCTTTTACGACCTCGTCTACAATTATATAAGGGTTGGGGCAACAAACTTAAATACATACATATGTACGTAAGTTTTTAACATTATTGCATAGCATAATAAAAAAGAAAAACAGACTATTATTGACATTCATTGACAATGTCACCAGAAATACACTGGAACTGTTGTCTCTAACGTATCTCTACTCGCGCATAAAAAGGAAAGTTGTCGACATTTCAAGTAGTGCAATTGTCGATATAGAAAAGAGTGTTGACATAGAGATATATGGTTCTAGGCTGACTAGAGGGAAACTATTGGCGGCTTCATTGACAATGTCAGCAGAAATACACTAGAATTGTTGTCTCTAACGTATCTATACTCGCGCATAAAAGGAAAGTTGTCGATTATTCAACTAGTACAATTGTCGCTAGAGAAAATAGTGTTGACATAGGGACATATGGTTCTAGGCTGACTAGAGGGATAATAAAAAAGAAAAAAGAAACTATTGACGGGTTCATTGACAATGTCACCAGAAATACACTACAACTGTTGTCTTTAACGTATCTCTCTCTACTCGCGCATAAAAGGAAAGTTGTCGACATTTCAACTAGTGCAATTGTCGCTAGAGAAGAGAGTGTTGACATAGAGACATATGGTTCTAGGCTGACTAGAGGGTATGTACAGCAGTTTTGTTTTTTGTTTTTTTTTTTTGCAAAAATATAAATGAAAAGTCATGCCTAATATCATTTGTTACTGTGTGCCCATTTGTTGTAATTAAAATTATTATTTTTTCTATTTAACTGTCATCATCATTATCATTAGAATTATAGTTAGTAGGCATTATGCTCATTAGGTTTCCCCATGAGAATTTTATTCTCGCTCCGGAACTCACCTCCTTCTGTATTTGTTAAGGGATGCTGTTTTGGTATTTTTTGCTGTTGTTGTCTGTACCGCAAGCAGTACGATTATGTGAATGTAGCAACAAAAAAAAAAAAAAAACAGGAAAAATAAAACATATAATTTATGTTAATTTGTTGGGGGTTTTGGGAAAGGTAACGCAAAATAATTATTGAAGTTACATACATATTTGTAAAAGTATAAATCATGGGGTGGCATTTAGCTGTTTTGGCTTGGCAGGGGAGACACAAATTTAATCGAATTACTTAAAATTCAATTTAGATGCTGGAAATAATTTATGAAACAATTGGTTTGAAAAATAAATAATAATTCAATCATTTTTGTTAGAGGAGAGAAGATAAGCCATAAAAAAACAATAATTTTGCCAGTAGCAATAAGTCACGTTTGAACTCAATGAGACAGTAGTTATATAAATGCTGGAAAAATATAATTAATTTAATATCAATGGCTTAATGTAAAAAGGGCTTACCTCGATTTTTTTCCAAAATGGCGTTTTTAACGTTTTCTGGTAGCCAATGTATATTTACATCATCCATCCTACAGTTACAAATCAAGGATTTGTGGCCATTTAAAAAGTTGTTTTTGCCTGTAAATGCTTTAATTTTTATTCAGTTTTATTCTTTCTCCCATAAAATATCGAAAATTTGAGTTGCACCTTTCTTATATTAAGACATCTACATATACTATGTATGTATTTGGCATAATTTTATAGAAATTAAAAAAAAATTCCTGCTCAGTTTCTAGGTATGCATTTGCATTTATGCAAATCAGGCTTACATTACTCAAATTGCCTCCAACTATTTTGTAAATTAATTATAAAATGTATTTTCTATTTAGTTTAAGTTTTGCCTAAATTTTCAAAAACATTTTCAACCATATTCTGAAAAAAATATCAATCCGACTAGTGACTTTTGTTATTAAATGTTTTCTTAAAAAAAAAAAAACTAAATAATTAGCATAATCTTTCATGAAAGTTGTTTGTTCTGGATCAAGTTTTTTTCCACACATTTTTTCATTCATATTCATAGAAATGAGCTTAAACGTCTAGATACAACGTGCTCAAGTTTTACAAAGAAATTAAATTCTATTCTCATCGTCTTTATTCATTCATTCACGTTGCACGAGTACTAAATTAGCATTTGTATTTTGTATTCATAAACCGCATCATGAATATGTGGTGCGTCGCTGTTATATAAAGAACGAGTATCAACGCAATCCTTCCTCCTTCCCACCTCCCGCTTCTAAATCAACCTCTTTATTACTATTCCCGCTTTAGCTTAACCAAAGTCTTGCCTTTTTGATAATAGTCTTGTGGGGTTAAACTATTGGGTATATGCATAAGTTAGCATGGCTTTACATGGCTTATATCCATGAATATGATATGAATTCATCAGCTGATCTCGATTCAGCAGGTGATGATCAGCTGTTAATTTCTCTTGTGTCAATTCAAAGCAAAACGTTCGAAAATGTTCTGAAAGATGGAAATTTTACACTAACAAATATACAAGGTGAATATGTAGAGTTGCAAACCGAGACCACCTAAGAACAATTCGCCTTGGCTTAAAATGTGTTATTAGCATATTTGGTTTTTAAAATTTTTCGTATATTAAATTTGCGACTTTCCATGTAATTTTTACAGTCTAGAAAAGCAAAGCCTCAACATTGAGTGGTTTACAACTTTAGGAGTTATTAAAACAAACACTGTTTATTTTCCCACATAAAAGGCATCATCCAAAAAATGGTCAGAATATGTGGACATGACCTCAAAACGTCGAGATGTGATTAAAACTGACTTTGCCCTGACTTTGTATTTGATCGTGAGAACTTAATAGCAATCCCTAAAAGTATGCAGTACAGACAAGAACAATTTATGTTATTTACAAGCGGCATGCATGATCAGGCACTAGACCCAGATTATAGTTTTCTTCCCATGAGGCGAGCATTATAACAATAGATTTAGACTAAAATTATTTTTCATTTTGTTTTACAAAAGAGTGGGAAAAAACTATTCTTCATGTTTAACTAAATTATGCAGGAATTTAATTATTGTTTAAACATCGTAATCAAAGTTATTAGTAAACACATGATTAGATTACTCGTACATTACAATGCAAGTGTTTAAATTGCTCACTTGACGTCATTGATTATTATCGAAGTACATACTTTGTTTCATTTCCCGCTGAGTTTTTTTTTTAAGATACATGCTAAGTAGAAAAAAAGCGCGCTGGCATGCGCTAAGCAGACAGTCATGCATAAAGATTAGGTAAGTTAACATCGTGGTGTTCCAGCAATGAATATAACTTAACATTGTGTGCTTAGAAGTTCTTAATAGATGTGTTAAGTAAATAAAGTATTCAGATTTAATAAAATTTTTACAAACTGTGACTTTTTATTTACTTACAGATATTGGAAGGTAAAACAAAACTATTTTTAAACGTTAATAAACGTAACAATTGTGCAAATACTCGAACTTACAAAAATTACATTTTGAAAAGGTAACAACATAACAATACTCATAGGTAATTTTCTGTCATGTGATCGGGTTCTAGTTGCGCTAGCACTTGATAACATTCAGTATTAAGCTAAATATTGCTGCCTCAAATGTTTTGCTGGGTTATTTCCTTCATGCTTCAGTTGAAATTCTCTTCACTTCAGAATAATTTTTTTGGTAAAAAATTCTTAAATTAAAACAGAAATATACATTCACAAGAACTTATGCATAGACCCAATAATAATAAAAGTAGCATCATTTAAAGTTTTTGATGCTATAGAAACGGGAGTGTGCTGCGACAGTGTTTATGAAATGTGTGCATTATTTTAATTATAAATTCTTTAAAGATTTTTCTATGAGGCACAAGATTTGAAATGTAAAAAAAGAAATTCACTTTGTCATGGTTATTAGCAAACAGAATGTATTAAATTTTATGTACAGTATAAAAATATTTAATAAATACAATGAAGAAAAGGGGAAAAATGTTTTTTTAAAGAAAAAAAAATGTTAAATAAAAAGAAATTGATCATAAAATAAAAATTATATGTGATCGGTTGTACTTAAAACATACATACATATAACGCCTATGTGAAACGTTCGTTGAATATATCGATGGCTTAATATAAAAAGGGCCTAACTCAATTTTCTTCAAAATCGTGTTTTTAATATTTTCTAGGCGACAACGTATAATTGCATCCTCCTTGAAGATCTTATTATGTTACAGTTCAAAATCAAGGACTTATGGCAACTTAAAAAACTATTTTTGCATGTAAATGCTTTGATTTTTCTTCAGTTTTTTGCTTCTCCTGTAAAATATCGAAAATTCGCGTTAGGCCTTTTTTATATTAAGCCATCGATATATCAAGTTCATGTAAACCAACACTTTTAAGGAAACTTTTAAAAATCTGAATGAAATTTACGGTATTCGAGACATTAATGGAAATGTCGAAATATTTTTGAAGTATTCAATATTTATTAGAGCTATGCTCTTTATGCTGAGATAGAGGATTTAGGACGTAATTTTCGTAACAAAAACAATCGTCGCTATTACAGTTACAAATTTATTTTAATTTTAATTTCCTTGTACTTAAAATCAGAGTACGAGAATAAATTTGGTTTTTTTCGTCCTCTGAAGTGAGTGAAACAATAACAAAACAAAAACAATGATAACGATTGCTCAATTTGTTTTTGTATTATTTTTGTACAGGAGCACAAACCACATAACGAAGCCGATCGACCGTAAACCGGGTAACAGCCGCCGCCTACCACAAACAATACATTAATCGTACGCAGTTAGAAAAGAAACTAATGGCAAATAAATAGAAACGTTTTTAAATATTTGCTGCGAATTTGACATCATAAAATCTGTGCCAATAAGGAAAAAGTGCTTATTTTACCGTTTTAGACGAAAACACTTTTAAGCCTTCCAGTCGATTTTCAGTAATTTATTTTTTTTACAATTAAATTGTGAAATTATCTAATCATCCTTATTTTTTAAGCAAACGTCGTTCTATCAAAGTATAACCTAAATTAAGCTATTATTACTAATGAGATTAGAAGTATAAGAAAATATAAATTACAAGTCATAGTGCTTCCTGAAAAATCACACAAATTCAGGCCTGTTCTGCAAATCACGACATGCCAAATCACGGTGATTTCAAAAAATTAATAAAAGCTAAATCATTGCTTTTGTAAAATTCACGATTTATAGCGATGGAAGTAGGAATAAAATATTCTATTATACATGAAAAAAACTTAAAACACAAAAAAAAATATTAATAGTTTCTTTTTGAAATCACCGTGATTTTCAGAACAGGCCCGATTAATTGAGATCTTGATCAGCTGTACTTTCGAATATGCAGATTACTGAGGTGCCATTAACTCAAAATCAGCTGATCTTGACTTAAGCATTTGTTTTTTTTTTTTGCCATAGATATAATATAATTTTATTGTATTGTTATTTCACACATGAAATTTGTTTGCTATAGCTAAGCAGCATAGCTCTAAGCTATCTTCTTTTTTATATTGATATTTTTCTATTTCTAGCTTAAGTAATTTTTTGAATGGGCTTTTAAAGCCAGCGAATTAAAATAAAAAATAATATATATAAAGACATATATTTTTCGTCGGAAGATCCCCACTTCTTTAGGGATGCTTATATTTATTAGTCTGGTAACATTGTTGTTATAGAAAAAGATAAAAACAATTTTAGAAACTTTTATAATTACCAAATTGTTTTTCTGATATATTGCAATCATAATTTGGATTAAGAAAAATCGTCACTCACATATAATAATTATTTTGAAATATCTTAAAATTTCCGTCAAAGGAATCTGAACCGACCTTAAAAATATAATTTACTTACCAATCTCCTTGGCAATGACTTCAAATAGCTATGTTCATATGTATGAAGGTTATATAAAATTATTTTATTTATTTTTAAATATTTAGTGCTTGTTTGTTTTTAAAGCGATTTATTTTTTTTCCTAGAAAATGTCTATTCTAAAATAATTTTTGCATATAACTTTGTTAAATTTTTTTTATTCTTTGCTTTTATATATCCCTTGTAAATACTTATTTACAATATAATTTTAAAAGTGCCCACAATTATTAAATTAAACCTATATAAACAGTTGTTTGTGTTACAGCCAGTTTGTCGAAGCAAAAGTCTTCAGTGAATATCAAATAAGCGTTAAGCATGAAATTTTGCATGGACACCTGCTATTTTTTCCATTTCCTTTCATTTTTCAAATGAAGAAAGTTTATTAAAATGCAAAACTAAATGAAAATATAAACTAAAACCAGCATAATTTATATAGCATTCTATTGAATGTGGTTAGTTCCTGTTTAACAAAAATAAATAAAAACTAAATTTAAAAACATTTGTGTTATGTGTGATTAACCCATTTGGACCCAAATATAAAATGTCGGCAAAATTTTTTGAAAATTTCTATATATATCGGCACCTAAAATCCAAAAATCCGTAACAATTAAAAAAAAAATCAAAATAGACATTTTGATTGATTATGATGTGATTAAGCAAAATAAGTCTTTCATTAAAATTTTACTCACATATGTTGAAAAATACCGTCTTAAATTTATACGGCCGTATGTATAAGAAATAATTGGAATGAAGTTAGCATAAGTGAGGATTATAAATTAGGTGTTAACTAGTTCTTCCATACAATTTGATTTTAAAAATTGATAAAATACGTAGTTTCAACCCACTACTAATTCCTAGTGTGATTTTTAATGCAAAGTTTTATGGCAAAACTGTTTAAGATTATGTTCAATTGTGCCACTTATGCTAACTTCTTTCCCATAAGCTTTTTTGCTTATGCTGTAAAAAGGTAATAAATTCAGTAAAGTGCGACTTTGACTCGCGCACTAAGGGTTCCGTACGTTGGGCTTTGAACATTTTTTAATGGTGTTTTTTTATGTTTTTGACGTTTTTTCAGCTCAAATGATTTTTTTTTTGTTTTTTTTATATTTTCTCTCGTTTTCCATTTTTTTGATTTTTTTCTCTTTGACGATTTTCTTTATTTTGGCGATTTTTTTAATTTTGGGGATTTTTTAATTTTGACGATTTTCTGGTTTTTTGCGATTTATTTTCGTTTTAGAAATTTTGTTTAATATGGCGATTTTTTCTTTTTGGCGATTTTTTTTTTGTTTTTGGTGATTTTATTTTTGTTTGGCGATTTTATAGTTTTGGGGTTTTTTTGTTTTACCGTTTTTGAAAATTTCAAGAGTTTACTTCTTACTGTTTCCAAGATACAGCAAGTTGTCAAAATTACATAGTCAAAATTGCAATAACTGATGGAACACCCTTTTATTTCAATTTTTTTAAATTTTAATGTTAATTGTTGTAGTCTGTATAAAAATATACTAACCTTACAAATTTCAAGTGTATATACATACGAGGGCGGTTCGGAAACTTCTTAGCCTATCAATGAAAGAGAATAGTTAGTTTTTCAAAAATATTTTTATTTTTCAATATAATCTCCTGAAACTTCAATACACTTAGTCCAACGCTTTTCTAGCAATTCTATCCCTTGATTAAAATAGTTTTCCTCAAGGTCTTCAAAATAGTGGTTTACAACTGTAATTGTATCTTTATTTGAGGTAAAACGCTTGCCAGCAAGGAATTTTTTTAGATTTGGGAACAGGTAAAAGTCACTGGGAGCCAAATCAGGAGAATAAGGTGGGTGGTCAAGCAACTCGTACTTTAATTCGTTGATTTTAGCCATTGTTAAAACACTCTTGTGCGCTGGTGCGTTGTCTTCATGAAAAGTTATTTTTTTTGTGTTGTAAGCCAGGACGTTTTTCTCGAATTTGTACATTTAATTTATCCAAAAGGTTGCAATAGTACTCTGAATTTATTGTTTTACCCTTTTGCAGATAGTCAATCAATAAAATACCTTTGAAGTCCCAAAAAACCGTTGCCATAACCTTACCAGCCGATTGAATTGTTTTTGCCTTCTTTGGGGCACTTCCTCCAGCTTCAGTCCATTGTTTGGATTGTTCTTTTCTCTCTGGAGTATAGTGGTGGATCCATGTCTCATCAACAATTATAAAACGACGCTTAAAATCCATTTTATTTCGCTTAAAATGATCCAAACAAGCTTGAGAAATGTTCATTCTTATGCGTTTTTGGTCGACTGTTAACAAATGCGGCACCCATCTTGCAGAAAGCTTTTTCATCTGTAGTTCTTCATGCAAAATTAAATGGACTCGATCATTTGAGATGCCCATGATATTATCTATTTCACGCACTTTTATTCGTCGATCATTTAATACCATACGTGGTTCGTCTTCAATGCTTGTACGACCACGTTTAAATTCAGCAACCAAATTTTTTACTGTTGCATATGAAGGAGCACTTTCACCTAACACATTTACCATATCATTATGAATTTCTTGTCCCGATAAACCTTTTTTATGCAAATATTTAATGACACCACGCATTTCTAATTTTCCCATTATTAAAAAATCGCGGATGCGTCTTTTGTGAACACCTGTTTCTATATGAAGGAGTTG
This sequence comes from Tachina lurida, assembly GCA_944452675.1. Classification (NCBI taxonomy): domain Eukaryota; kingdom Metazoa; phylum Arthropoda; class Insecta; order Diptera; family Tachinidae; genus Tachina; species Tachina lurida. The sequence continues at coordinate 161,786,337 of OX101753.1, read as the reverse complement.
CCAGATCGAAACAAAATTTAACATGTGTTCATAGCAGAGATGGAAGTTTCCAAAACACTTAACTTTTTTCTGTTTATACCGCGCATTTTGTGCTAGGCTAAGAAGTTTCCGAACCGCCCCCGTACAATTGTATATATATTTCATGGGATTTTATCATTTTTCGTTGCTCGTTTTGGAACAGCCTTTAATTTCCAATTTTCATGTATTTGTTGTTGTAGCAACCAAAGGTCTACACACTGTATCCGAATTTCAGGTCCGTAGCTCTTACGGTTCTCGAGAAAATACCCTGTGACAGACGGACGGACAGCGTAGCGAAAACAATAGGGTTCCCTTTCACCTTTGGGGTGTACGGAACCCTAAAAAGTATACTTACGGCCCTTTTGGATTTTAGGTGACGATATGTGTGTATACACATATCCGGGTTGTATTTGGCTTCCCTGCAAGCTTGTATGTTGTTGGGCTCTGGCTTCATTTATAAGTGCGTGTGAATTTTTTTTCATAATTATTCAAAATATTAAACTTTATCAACAACTTTCATTATACTAGATTCTTCTAAAAGTGGACTTTTAGTTTTGTAGTATTTAATTTTCTCTTTTGTAGCTTGACATCAGCTTCTTTTTTTTTTGACATTAATTATCGCATGTACTTGCACTTTTCATGCCCCAGCAATTTTAGAAAACCACAGTTACAGAAACAACGTAATCACTGGCTTTTGTTTCAAATAATTTCGCTTTCGCAAACATAAAGGGAAAGTGAATAACCCAATGAACATTGCATATGGCAAATAAATAATATGTAAGTACAATTCGTAAGTTGCGTTCATAAGGATCTCCTTTACATACAAAAAGTTTTCTGGCTCAAGTTTTAGTTTTGTAATAAGAATAATAAAAGAAAAGGCCTACAAATGATTTATATGCTTTCTCATGTGTTTCATACCAAATGAAAGCTTACGCAGGTAAACTTATTGTGTTATTGTAAATAATGTGAAAACTTTTCGAATGTACATTTTGGTTTTTGCAATTTTGTGAAGCACAGAAAGGAATTTTTTTTTAGTTTGCTTTTGAAATTTTCTTAATTTTTTATTTATTTTTTAATCCTAAGTGGATAATATTTTTAGCTTAAGAGTTTAATTTTTCCCGCTGCAAAATCTTTTCATAGGCCAAGGAAAAGTTTGAAAAGATTTTTGAAATTAAAACAAAATTATTTCTTACATTTGGCAAACAAGAGCAAACATTAAAAATAATAATAATTCAGAATAGAGTTTTATTTCTTAATTTTATGATTTGTCTCAAATTAGTTACCATATGTATACTACGCTTATACGCGCACTATATGCAAATAAGTTAACTCTCTGTTTATACGACATTGAAAATGTAAAAAAAGACTTAGTAGCACTTCAATAGAAAAGTTACTTATGTTAACAAAAAAATTATGTGAATGTATAAAGCAACAAATAATTATAATTATAAGTAAATAATATAATAAATATTTGTTTGTTTTTATTCTTATTATTTTCTTCTAGTAATGTTTTTTGGGCAATATTTATCAATTTATTGTTTTTTATTAGCAAACATTTGTAAGTGTGGCAAACCCAAGCATTTTATTTGAAAATAGCAAGGTTGGCAAACGGTATCGTAAAAATACCGATACCGATTCAAATACCGCTAAAATTAGATACCGGTATCGTTACCGATATCGAAATCCATTTCGGTTAGAAAATACCGGTATCCAGATTACCATTTACGTCTATACCGGTACGTACCGGTATACCGATTCCGGCCAAAAAATAAATGATAGTTGAGTTGTAGTTGCCAAATTTTTATTATGTATTACAACTTTTTTCACCATGAGACAACTGCTTTTCATCAGTTGTATTTTGGTTTTTATTTCGACCATTGTGTTCGTTTTACTTTACTATTCCAGACACCAACCAATCCCATTTGTCAACCAATATTATTGCCATGTTCATAAAACATAGAATCTGAAGAAAAAATAGCAAGGGCAAAACTAAAAATATTTAAAATGTTTTTTAATGGATACTATGGTTTCAAAACATATAGCGTAGATAAGAACCTTTGTTTTTCGTGCATTGTTTCGAAGTCAACTAAAATTAGTTGTTATTCAGAATACCAAAAAAAGTTAAGTTGTTTCAGTTTCAATCCAAATTAGTTGAGCTGTAAAACGTAATATGTGCAAAAGTTGCAAAAATATATTTCAATTAACTTTCTTTCTTTGGTGTTGGTCTTGTTTACACACTTCACCGTAATATATAAGGTTGGTAGAGAAAAAACTTCTAAACTTTTATATTTGAAGTTAAAGATTCCTCTTGAGGTGAAGAAAAGTACTTTTTAAATGAAGGAAGACATTTTGGCGACCACTGTTGTACCAATTTTGTACTCTGTGTTTATATACTACATCTATTAAATTGTACTTTCATCATCCTGGAAGCTTAAATACACTGAAAGCGTGTAAATAGAACGCGAAATACATCATACAGGAAGTTTTATAACAAAAAGTCTTCTAACAAAATATTTAAAACAGTCCTGTGAATTACTCTTATTCAATTATGTTTTATAAACAAAGTTATAAACAAAAATATTGCCTAAGAACGTGTCCAAAGTAGAAAAATGTCGGAAAAACCGAAGAAATCATATTTGGTGAGTAAATAAAGACTTATTTCAAATTTACTGAAACAAGATATATCTATATGGTTCAAAAGGTCTTAGTCTCTTCTTTCTGTACCCGTTTATAAATTTAAAATCGGTTGATATTTAACTTAGTTGGAGGTTTATAAGTGTCTACGGTTACGAAAAACCGGTTTTTACCCGTAACTCAAGATTTTGGAGGTGTCTGGAAAATTTCAAATACAATTTCTATTGTTATACTCGACAATACCTAGCAGAAAATTAGTAACATGTCCCAGGTATTTCGATTTCATCAAAATTTGTCACACAGTGTAATATATCAGTACAGACAAAACTTTTATTTTTACTATTTTGTTTAATTCACCAAAATGTATACTTTATACTCGTATGTATATGCAAAGTTTGGACTGCAGACTCCTTCTTTCACTTTTTTAATAAATTATTTTTAATAATAGTATAAAAACATATATAGAAACAAATAAGTTTGTATGCTTTTATACAAGTACATATGTTAATGTAAAAATACTCCCTTTTTGAAGTAATTTAATAAAAAAAAGATTTTTTCTTACGTCCACTGCCTGAAATAATAAATTTATCAGTAATATCGGTATACCGGTATTATAAACTCGATAACGGTATGTACCGATAATACCGATACCGAAATAAAAAAAATACCGATACCGCTACCGATACCGAAATTTAAATAATAATTGTACCGGTATCAATACCGATACCGTTATTTTATTCGGTTTCCAACCTTGGAAAATAGTGCGTTAATCGTGAATAGTTTTCTGAGTTATTAAGTCGCAATAAAAAACAATTATGGGGCAACAGTTAACATTTTTATTTGCAAATAAGCTGTGCGTATAAACGTAGTAATAGAAAATTGAAAGGAGCTGTATAATTTGCACGAAATTCTTGCAAAAAAATTAAGACGTTAATTTCATACAATTTTAATTGTGTTTGTTTGGAAATTTCAATCGATATCGAATGCCGTGATTAATCATCAGACATCCTTCTCTATCTTCCGATGTTGGGTCTCCGAAATTTGTTGTCAAAAAATTTTCGTTGAAGAGCCCATGCACATTTACTTACTGTGCAATATTCTTTTAAGTGACACTCAAATATGCTTGTCACGTTTTTCACTTGTTATTTTGTTGTTGTTGTTTTTTTTTTTTGTTGGTAATATAAGGTTTGACATATTTAAATATGAAAATAGAATATTGTTAAAAAAAAAGTAAAACGAGCAGCTGTTTTCATTTACAACAAGTCATTGATTGGCAAGAACGCACTTCTGTTTTTTTTTAGCTTTTACAATATTTTCACTTAATTTTCTTTTAAAAGTCATTTTGAAGGTTTCTGCGGCGCTGCTCTTGGTTTCTTCTAATGCTCAATGTTATCGTATTAATTGTTTAATATTATAAAGTATACACATTTAAGCTATATTCCTATTAAGCGTTCTCAATTGATGGATTAGAAGCCATGTTTACTCTAAGAAATTCGTTCTAGTTCAATATAATTTCATATGCATCAAGTAAGAAATTAATTTTTAAATAAATTCAGTAAAGTGCAACTTTAAAAAAATCCAAAAATTTTGCAAACACTCGACCATGCTGGACAACATGGATTTGTTGGCTAATACAGTAGCCAATCAGTTGGTCTAACATAAATATTCGACAAAATGCTCATTGAATGTATGTATAATAGACGTTTTAGATAACTTTTTGAACATTTATTGCTACTTGTGTCTGTATACTTTTACAATCCGAATATATTTGCCTTTTAGCATAGACACCCTGTAGGAAATATCACCAGTGAATCAGTACTGATTCACTATTGGCTATATTGCCAGTACTACTGACTGGTTATACCCCAGACAATGCTCTTTGCTATAGACATTTAACATGTGCGTGTCATTGAAAACCAACTTCTGACGTTGGTACTACTGATTAGATAGTTCTTTAGGGACCATATGCAGACATTGGAAACAGATGGTCACTAGTAAATTTTAGTAATTCTAGTATACACTTTTGTTAATGAAATTTCCTATTTTCTTCACAGTTTGGTGTTTCATTAAATAAATATATAAAAATTTAAATTATGCATAAAATACACACAATAACAGGAACTAATTCATGCATTCGTTCAGCAAAAAAAAAAAATCATAATGGACACCCGATTAAAATTGTTTAATTTTTACATTTTATATTTTAATACAATATGGATTGTTATTTTATTCTTTTTGTGTAATTTCTCTAAATATTACTCAATACGTTTATATTATGGCCTAATTCTGTTCGACGACTGTATCGTCTTGTCTATGTACGAAAAAAAAGCAGTAGTTGTGATTCTTTAAAACAATTATTATTTATTGTCTATGCTAGAAGGTTCGTGTATTTGCTGTATGATTTTGTTCCAAACATTATACCCAACACATATTTTTGCACATATTTTTCAATATTGTATAATATTGTATAATACTTTAATTTAATTTTTATGTTTTAAAAATAATAATATTTTTATTTTTCATTATCAAAGACAACAACCATTTTTGAAGAAAATAATTTAGAGAATTCAAAGAGAAGAACTCAAAAGTATTTTTCAAACAAAAACGTCCTAAATCTTCTTACTGAATTAGGACATTAATCTTTTAATTTGATTTCTTAAAATAATTTTGATAAAAACTTAAATTTTGCTTGACGCCACTTTAATTTTCAACAAAACCAATAAAACTTAAAGAAGAAGAAGAATAGTTATGTGTATCTGAAAAAAATGTTTTTTGCGCATTAAAACCAATATTAATATGTAGATTCTCCGTTGACAATATCACCAAAAATTCACCAAAATAGCCGACAAAAGTGGTGACTTGGGGACACTTAACCCCACGTTTCCTTCAGGGCATTAGTCACATACGCACTTGTGTATGTTTTTAATCCATACGTCTACATATAAACATATAGGTGTGTAGATGTGTATATGTATACTCACACACTTCCATATATATGTATACACATGCACACTAATCCAAAGAAACATATTATGACATCGACTGGCACGCACACGACGAATCTACGAGTAAGCCAAACCAAAAGCAAACCAAACGAAACAAATGAACAAAATGGCGCATTGCAGAAATTCGCCCGTATTACATAAAACGTGGCTAATACATTATGGACCGAGAATATACACCAGCACACTTAAACACATACATAGAACGAGCAGAATAGATAAAAAGGCAACAGAAGTAAAATGTTAATAAATACTTCAAGCCTTAAGGCCGGAGCAAAGAAAGATCAAAATTTCTGCTTAGACGTTTATGCTGAATTTAATTTTTTGCTCTTAAGCATTAGACAAAAAAAAAGTAGTTGGGGCCATGCTGTAATTTCAGGTTTTTGGATGTATTGTGGGCTTCGTAATGAGAAATTATAACGCATTATGATTATGTGTGTATTTTAAAATAAGGCTCACATTGAAAGCTAAGAAATATACATTAGATGTGTGTGGAGCGTATGGTGATAAGTATAAAATAATTTGTAATTATGGCCCTGTAGAGGACTTTGTAAACTATAACGTCCTGGCCATCACATCAGCCGACACGATACGCACTGCGAATGATTTTCGTCCAGCATAATATTCAAATGGACGATTGAGTCGTTCGTAAAATAAAAGTATAGCGCGCGAAAAATTTCCCAAACTCAAACCAGCATAATTTTCAAAAATTGTTCTAGTGTGACCAAATTTATTGGCGAAATGGCAAACAAAACTAAGCACGGTTAATTTTTTGCGGCAATGATTTTGCTTTATATGTGTTTCATGTTAATCTAACATGATTTACAGTAGTTTACAAAGAAATTTTTTTCCTTTTGCGATAACTTTACTTCATGTTCATTAAATATTCCCCTACTGTTAAATAAAAATAAGAAATCATGTTGAATCAAAGTTATTTCAAGTTGGAAAAACATAACTGAAATTACACGAAAACCCATGTTGAATCAAAGTCATTTCACGTTCAAATGTCATGAATTTCATTTAATGTAGTCATATTTTATAAATTATCTCACTGGCTGTGACAGGCATCAGGAAAATTGTGTGTTAGATTTCCCGGCCAAGATTTGAAGTCGGAACGCTTAACGTTGCAGCCATAACAAGCTTTTAAATATTATTTAGCTACAAGACTAGTACACTGCTTACTAGACAGCAGGAGGACGTTTTTGCTGGTAATGCGAAAGGTAGTTTTTGTTGGTAATGCGAAGTTTATCGGCTATTTACGAACATCGAAGTAAAAACACACCACAAAAATAAGCAAAACAGTGTCTTGCAGCTTTGAGAATAGCAAATAAACACCAACACACTCAAACAACGTATTATTTCTTTTAAATTTAATATGTATTGAAATCAAAATTTTTTAATGGTGATTTTACATTGGTATTTTTTTCTGTGTGTGCATGATGAAGTCTAATACGAAACTGCGACCCTTTGACTATAAGATTAGTACACTGCCTGCTAACTAGCAGCAGGAAGTTTTCGTTAGTAATACGAAATAAACAATAACAACAACACAAAAGCAAGTCACACAAGTAAGCACAGCAGTGTACTGCACCTATGAGAGAAGCAAATAAACACAAACACACTTAAACAACATATTATTTCTTGTAAACTTAATACGATTTGAAATCAAAATTTTTGCATGGCGATTTTACATTGGTATTTTTTTCTGTATGTGCATGGTGAAGTCTAACCCCAGAGATTTACTCAGGCCCAAATTCACAGTCTATAGTTAACTAACGCGAATGGTTTAACTAACGATTTTTCATTAATTAAAAAGTGCTATGGCTAACTTTCAGGCTAAGTATTTTTTTTTTAATTCTCATAGAATGAAATATTTTAATAATTAATAGGATTTTCTAAGGACTTAAAAAAGTTAAATTACACTCAGTTAAAGGAAATGCAGCATTTTTATGTGCCACCACGCAGTTAATCAGGCACCCATGTCTAAATGCGGCATTTCCCCCACATTTTTTCATTCATTAATATTATATCTCATTCTAATTGAAAAGCACTAAAGTTGATTTAGCCTAGTTGAGAAAATATTCCTTAATTGAAAATTTATTTAAGCTCAAATAATACAATAAGAATTTATCACTTAGAATACAACTTGATTTTGGGGTATTTTTTTGTAAACTAGTGTAAGTTTAGAAATATGCTAGCTACGACAGATATTATTAAATACTACTTGTAGCGTTAGTATCTATGTTTGCATTAGTATACTTGTAAATATGTTATTATGAATCAGTAGAATAAATAATAACAAAATCATTTGCACTGTCAGTTTAAACCATTGCCACCGATTATTTTTATCAGCAGGAGCAGCAGCAGCAGCAGCAGCAACAAAAGTAGTAGCAATAAAAAAGCACCAACGCAAGCCCAAATACAAACACAAATACAAACACAAACAACAAAATAAAAATACGCAAAACAACAACTACGACAGTTGCAATGTGCGTGTTTTACAACTTTATGATGGCAATTTGCTAACTAATGGCCTGGAAACCCATATTGACAGCGTTGTGAAACAATTAGAATTGTTATTTCTTTTTCACTTGCTCTGCTTGTTGTTGGTATTATTTAAAATATTAATGAATTTGATTTTCTCTTCCAGTGCCGCTGTCGTTTATAAGTTTTAATGGCTTTCCTTGTAATATATTTTCCCAACTTTCTCTAGACAGTAACAGGAACATTTTACCGCCATTTGTCATTTTTATTTTGCCATAACCCTCAAGGTCTTTAATAATAAAACACCCTCAAGAATGGCTGTTAAAATCAACAAAACATTAATCTACGCTCAAAACTTGTTTAAACACTAATATATTTATATGTCAGTGTTATAAGTATATACATATAACAGCAACATTACAATGCAACACAAAGTTGTTGTAGTTGTAGTTTTAGTTTTAGTTGCTTGTTGTTTTTGTCAAAGTTGTAAACATTGTTTAACAAATCCGCTACAAAGTAGAGTTTGAGAGCAGGTGTTGTGGTAAGTTGGTTTAAGGGATTTACGCGTGTCTGGTTTTCAGTTTTATTTTAACATATAGAATTATTAATGTAAAAAACTGAAAATTGATTTTTTTTACCCTTAGGTTAGACAACATAATTCACTTCAAAGATTTTTATCATTAAACGGCAGAAATGAATATTTCAAAGTCCTCCTTTAGATCGCGTATGTTATAAAACAAGTGTTATTTTCTAGAATCAGCTAGCTTTGAGTTGATGTACTTAACAGTTGATTGTAGTTAGCGCCTCAATTTTTTTTACCAGTGATGTGATATTTTGTACCGTTACTCCAACAGAATTATTTTTCTTTTCGAAAATTTTAAAATGAGTTTTGAGCACAACCTCGTATGGACGGGCCCAAGTGTGCGTAGGTCGTAAATTAATTGTTGGTTATTTCAGTAAAAACAAAACTTTATATAGGTCCTTATTATGAGAATCTTTCGATCTTCGACTGTAGTCAAAGCTACTGATCGAACGAATTTTCATTTGATATTATGACGGACATTCGACAAAGAATGTCGTTATTGTGAATATCAATCGCTGTGATTTTTAAAATTTGCAACAACTTTAAGACTTTAAGCGCATAAATCAAACGGACTAATGTTAGTTAAAATGCACTTGGTCCTGCACAGTAAATTGAGAATGTTCCTCTATAAGTGAAACCTTTCGAATTTTTTAGTCATTGCGACTTTCAATCTAGTTACATAAAATCGACAAAAATTGTTTACAATTTGTGTTTGAGTACCCAAAAAAAAAAAATAAAAAACAATCGTTTAACTATCAGGGCCATTATTACAACATAAAGTTAGTTAAAAGTGGGATTTTATCGGACATATGAAAATTTTTCTATTATTAGTACAATTTTACTTTAATCTGAAATGAGCGATAAAATAAAGGCACCTTTATCCTTCTTGATAACATAAATTAAGTTTCTAATTATCAACAACTAACTATAAGTTGTAATAGTGGACCTTAAATTTTTAATATTATCTCGTATTAAATTACTTTATCGAAAGCTAAATTCTGGGGGCAAATTACGGCATTCGATATCGAAGAAGTTTTCAATTGCGTTTATATAAAAATTTCGATCAATTTCGAATGCCGTAATTTGCCCCCTGTAAGATAGAAATTTCGTTGTTCGACGAAATTTTCGATGCTCACAATATGAATCTAACATTCGACCTTCAATGTTTGATAGCCAGCAAAGATCGAAAATCGAATGTTACTCACAATAAGAACCAATAACGTTTATACGACTTGCGAATTTAGCAATAATTTAAAAATGTGTTTTTCCAGAGACCTTGATTGGAATGTTTTTCTAGACCATAATCTGCCGTAAATGGAACTGAAACAAGACAAGCTGCGTGACCAGTCAGTCCCCCAGTGATAGGGACCAGTCCGAGTTCAAACACTTCCAATGAAGAGAATCAGTCACTTTTATACGGGGAGGGCCTCAGATGGAGTTAATTGATGCACCTTGTAACTTGTCACTGAACTATCCTGTAGGGACCTAAACAGTGTAGAACGACATTTAACTGTAACAATGAAAACATATAAATTTTTTTATTGTTACAAATGCAATTATGTTTCCTTGTTAAGCAGAGAATTTTGTTTTGGATTAATGGAATCGTGTACAAGTTTTCTTTAATCTTTAAGCAGAAATTACAGAAACATTTTTAAATTATTTAGTTGAACTTCAATTTAATTTACTATTCTGAAATTTATATAAATTTTGCTATCTAAGACTCAAATTCACAGTCTTTAGTTAACTAATAAAGGTTGTGTAATTAATGACAAATCGTTAGTTAAATCATTCGCGTTAGTTAACTATAGACTGTGAATTTGGGCCTGAGTATATCTCTGGGGTTAGACTTCACCATGCACAGACAGAAAAATACCAATGTAAAATTGCCATGCAAAAATTTTGATTTCAAATCATATTAAGTTTACAAGAAATAATATGTTGTTTAAGTGTGTTGGTGTTTATTTGCTTCTCTCATAGGTGCAATACACTGCTGTGCTTAGTTGTGTGACTTGCTATTGTGTTGTTGTTATTGTTTATTTCGTATTACTAGCGAAAACTTCCTGCTGCTAGTTAACAGGCAGGGTACTAATCTTATAGTCAAATGGTCGCAGTTTCGTATTCGTATATTAAATAATTAATAAAATTCAATCACTACATTAAATGAAATTCATGTTATTTCAACTTGAAATAACTTTGATTCAACATGGTTTTGCGGGTTATTTCAATATCGAATTTACGTTGTTCCAAGTTTAAATAACTTTGCTTCATAATGATTCCTCAATTTTATTTAACAGCAAGGGAATGTTTAATCAACATGAAACAAAGCTATTTTAAAAGGAAAAATTTTCCTTGAAGATTACTGTAAGCCATGTTGGATTAACACGAAACACATACAAAACAAAATCATTGCCGAAAAAGATTAACTTATCCTTATTTACGTTTATTTTAAGTTGAAATTTTTGTGTGTTCGTGTGGGTTATTTTGTACAGGATTTCTATCTAAACTTTTACAAAAGCAGTCATAAATTTGAAACGTGTTATTTTTAACAATTTTCTAAGTGTCTTTCTTAAATAGCAATACTCTAAATTTTCACAACAATTTGTTTTTTATTTTATTTTTAAAATTTCTTTGCAATTTAGTTTTTCTAAGATTTCTCAAATACTTTTGTTTACTCAATATAAGATTTTCAAATTCTCATTACTACATTAATCGAACAATGAAGAGACAAGTTAATTAAATTATCTAGTTCTCTGTAAATTGCCTAAACTTATTTTACACAATTTGCTAACAACATTTCCTTGCAAAACTTTTCCCCATCACAAACACACACTCGAAATTTTTTTTTGTTTCGAACACATATATCATTTTCTCATCATCAGTCTCCTGTTTATACACACACACATACACACACACACACATAATTCATAGTTTATATTTTTTTTGCTTTTGCAAATTTACGAGCACTCTTATACACAACATATTGTTTTACTCGACAAATAAATTTGTTGGTTTTCTGGGTGCATAATGGAAAACAAAAACAGGATATGCATCATTATTTTTGCAACAACACTAAATGGTTGCCAGGCAAACGACATGTTTATGCAACTTATGCACATTAGAGACTACACACAATCATGTAAGAGTTAATGTGTGTGTGTGTAAGTACAGAAATGTATGTTGGGCAGTGTTGCCAGTTGTGTTAAAAGTTGATTCAATAATATACGAAATACCGAAGTATTATATGCGGAGCCGCAGAACAAAAGGTGCTTTTTTGCTCATTTAAAATTTTTGGGAAATCAAGATTTATTTTTTTCGCCCCTTCAACAAGCTGCAAGAATCTGGAAATGCTAACAAGTTTTTTACTTATCAATAGTTGCATCTAACTGTCATAAGTCATTCCATTAAATGTTAAAGAATCAAACATCTTTAATAATAATAATTCCATTTTTATTTCGGAAAAAGCACTTTTTGCAAAAAATCACCTTTTGTTAAGGAAAAAAATTAAAAAAACACCTTTTGTTAAAATAAAAAAAAATTTAATGCGAATACACATATATGACAATAAAATTTTGACTTTTGACTGGTGCAACCTGATCTAATATATTAAAAAAGCAACTTTTGTTCAGCATAAATTTCTTACGACCCATTTACTTTGTAAAAAAAAAATAATAATAATGCTAACTTGATTGTTTCTACAAGATTTCAACCTAAATATTATACAAATACCAAAAAACCAATTTTTCGAGAAATGCGAAAAAGCACCTTTTGTTCTGCGGCTCCTCATATATTCTTTGACAAAAAGTAATTATATTATTTGAAATGTTTGCTTGTTTTTTTTTTTTTGGTTAAGCAAAAGAAAATATGCATTTCGTTCCTGCTAATTCGAAAATATTTTGTGTTACTGTCTACTGACGAGTTCCATGAGCAGCAACGAAATGCATATAGACGTTGTTATTCAGTTATATTTCAGAAATAATTTTTTCATATCTCTAACAGAAGGAAATTTTTGGCACATTTTCTTCTATATTAAGGACTATTATTTTATTATATTGGCGCGTAGTCATAGTCAAAATAAAGTAAACTTTAAGAAATTAAAACCAGTATTACCATACTAAATACTGGTTCTAAACTCTTAAAGTATACTTTGTTTTGACTATGACTTTGCGCCATTATTTCGAAAAGCTAGTGTTTTTGTAATATGCAATTTTCTGTTCGAATAAGTGCCATTCATTGTTCATTTCTCTTAAATTAGTTTCCTAATCTTATTCGAATAATTTTCTACAGCACTAAAATACTCGTATGCTCATTGTCTTATATTTTCATTGCTTGTAACCATACCACACATATTCTTATTTTATAAACAATATCGTTATGGCAGCTGATATTTCAATGTTGCTTGATGTATTGTTAATTTCACGCCATTTCCCTGTTTATCGTCATTTTCACATTCAGCATAAATAAGTAAACATGGTCTTGTAAATGTATTTTTTATTTTTTTATTTTATTTTTTTCTAAAGCCATAAAAAGTGATTGATTACATTTGAATTGAATTTTAGCATGGAGAGCAGAATAAGTACAAATACATACATCGCTATACATAAATATTTTGTAGTTTATTTGTTTAAAAATATTTTAAAATTTTCCTTAAAGTTTTGTCTAATATTAGGTCTGTTCGTTTACTTTTTTGGTGAAAACTAGCAACGAGAGAGTAAAGCAGTATTTACAAAGAATATTCTTTAAGATACGTTAAAATAAATGAAGGCTTCACTAGCAAAAACTTGCAAATAATTTTTTTTATATGAAAAACACGCAAGGAAGTCATGATAAAATTGTACTTTTTCTGTTGTATTTGAAATATTCTACAGAAACAAATTGCAACAAACGAAGACGTTTTGAACAGTGCACGGCCTGGATAGTATATATATTTTCGTTAGTATTGCCATAGGGTATTAAAACCCTATACACAGTCAGAAGCTTTTGGTGACGAATTTTTTTTAAGGGTCTCAAAAGAGTTCAAAAATCAGTGCGCCAACAGCTACTAAATACTTACTTGATGATAGCTCTTAACTTTATATGACAATAATGTAGCTAAGAGTCTACGAAACAAATCTTGCTAACATTTTATGCCGAAAAAGTAATTTCTTCTTGTACTTTTTTTTCCCAAATATTAAGGTAATTTTTTCAAATTTTTTTCACAGAATAACTTACAGGAACTGCAAATTTTTTGCTAACAATGTTTGGCAAAGTTGTGGCTACGGTAAAGAGGGACAACTTTTGTGAACATATCAATACAATCTGAATAGCTCATACAGACCACTTTTTACCTCAAAAATTTTAGTTTTTGCAGAACACTTTCTTTCTTTCAAAAAAAGAGAAATGAATATTTTGTTCTCACTTTTTTCAGAATATCTCACAAAAACTTATAACACTGTGCTGGAATCGGAAACTATTTTTGTAACAAGCCACGAATCTGGTGGGTGAACCTAATTCGAGTACGTTGAATTCAAAATTGCTACACAGAGAAAAAACTGCCTAATAGAATCAAGAAGATTTTCTCTATGAAACGTTATTAGGCTAAGGGGTATCCCAGCAGAAAGAAGCGAAGATTTTTTCATAGAGATTCCTTATTAATTTTATGTGGTAAATCTTATTAATTTTATCAAAAAGAAAACCACATAAAATCAAGAAGAAGTCTTATTATTCACAACTTTTTTTACTCAATTTCCATTATTTTTGGGACCAAAAAGACAATCCATATAGAAAAACTTCTTGATTTTATTAGGTTTTTTTTATAAATTGTAAACTATAGGGATTTCTTCTTGATTTTATTAGGTTCCTATATGATTATGTGTAAAGCATCTTATTGATTTTTTTAATAAGGAAATCTTCTTGATTTTATAAGGTTTCTTGCTATTTCGTTTCTGTAAATAGACATAGAGACAATTTTTTTTTATTTTTCATTAGGTCGCCTAGTAAAAACAAGAAGAAAACCTTATTGAAAAAATCAATAAGATAACTTGATAAAAACTACAGTATTTCTTCTTGATTTTTTTAAAAAGGGTTTCCTTATTAAATAAATAAGATTTCCTTATTGAAAAAGAAACCACAGAGATATCTTATTAATTTTGTTTTATTTTATGAGGTATTTATTAGGCACTGTTTTCTCCGTGTAACCATTTTTTTAGGCTAGCTCTTGTACTTTGTAGATCTAGTACCTAAAAATCGCAATTTTTCCCAGTTTTCTACCATTTATTAATCTTTACAGCAACATAAATCGATTGTAAAAACATTTATTGACGAACATGCGTCCTAAGAAAACTTTTGAATTGGATATTATTTTTCCTCAAAAAATAATTTTTTTTTATAATTTTTGAATTTTTTTGCAACTTTTTATATCAAAAATTTCTTAACATGCATCATCTTCATCCGTAGTCTGTTCTTTTAATCGATTTAAAAATGAATAAATGGTAGAAAACTGGAAAAAATTGCGATTACTGGGTTCTTTTAACCAAGTTTTCAATCTTAATATTTTATATACCAAGTACCCTGGTTGTTACATTTTTTTTAATATCACTGTGTAATTTTTCGCTAACAATCACCCTTATTCCAGTTGTCGACATCAACGTCACTTTAACACAATATCAAAATTTGGGGCTTGCTTATTTACATATTC
Organism: Tachina lurida; assembly: GCA_944452675.1. Taxonomy (NCBI): domain Eukaryota; kingdom Metazoa; phylum Arthropoda; class Insecta; order Diptera; family Tachinidae; genus Tachina; species Tachina lurida. Next base: position 161,770,943 of record OX101753.1, on the reverse strand, counting down.
TTCCGTTCCTAAGGTCTAGAAAATAGCATAAAACTGTCAATAGGATTCAGTTGTTTTCGAGAAAAGGTATTTATTGTGTTAAAGTTACGTCGATGTCGACAACTGAAATAAGGCTGAATATTTGACAGAGCAAAAAAAAAACCTAACAATAGTAAATATATATAGTATTATAGTATTGCATATGAAGTGTCCGTGCGGGAGTCAAACACGCACTTTATTGAATTTATGATATAAAAATCTATTTTAGCTAATCAATCTTTTTCTTGGCATTATGATATGTTGCTTGTTAAGCTCTTAGCAGCAGTAAGCGTTTCAAATCATTGCGATATGAGTCCTCTATTTTATAATCTTGCATACATAAAAAATAAATAAACTCTTTAATTAATCGTACACTAATTTAAGTATTTTTTTTCACAAACTAGTTCTTGTATTCATTCGTTTGTCTATTAGCATAAAAGTTGCAAGATAATCCCATGACAATCTTGATTTCTTTAGAAGATAATTATCTCCTTTTTATTTGATTTTTCTTGGGTAAAATAAAAGAAAAACTCAAACCAAAAACTATCTTCACTAAATTAAGTAAATAATGAGACAAGTCAAGCTGTTGAAATGTCATTGGAGAATTATGCTTAATGAATAGTTAATTTTGGTGACAAAATAAAAAAAAAGCAGATATAAAAAAATGTTTTATAAAATTAGGGCCGTAATAAAGAGAATAAAGGATATTACAAGAAAACCCAAGGAAGATACAAAATAATTTTTTTCAGTAACAAAGTTTTCTTTTCCTTATTTTTCCGGTTAAATCGCTTAATTATCGTTCACATTTTTTATTTATAGTTATTGTCTAAACATACGTTCCCATTTGGCAAACATTTGCCACAGAAAAGCGTAACATTTCTATTCAAACAAGTGTATATTTATTAAATTTTAAACCGCATCTAATCATGTATTAGTTACATATTTATGAAACTGTTTAAATTAATAAAATAAAAATATGAAAATGAATGAAACAGTTTTTCCTTAAATTTATGTCAAGTGTGAACGTACCTTAAAGATTTATTTGTCTAAGGGAAAATATTCAACTGACTTTATTTCGCCAGTAACATTTCGTTACAAAAGTTCAACAAACGAAATAGTAACAACGTCATAAATACTTTAGGACAAACTAAATAATTTCTCAACAATTTGGCACGCAAACTTTTACTTTAACTACCGAAAACAAGGAATATTGTTCATATTCTCGAGTTTGCAGTTGAATAAAAGAGTAAATTTATTTTTTGTGGTTGATTACTGCAGCAGTTAGGCTTCAGATAGTATTTGTAAACATACATACGAAAAAAAAATAAGTAAAGTGCGAATTTGAAGCGCTACACGTAATGTTCCGTACTGACACTTCATACGTAAAAATATAATAATCGAATATCTTAACTAACGCTTTTTTCGTTTTGGTGCTTTTTTCGTTTGGGCCATTTTTATCCGATTTATGACAATATTTTTTAGTAACAACGATACATTTTTAGTCTTAGCGCTTTTTTCATTTTGGCGATTTATTCAGTTTTCGAAAAATTTTTTTTTGTATCGCCGCTTTTTTTGTTTTGGCGTTTTTTTCTTCTTTTTTTGTAATTTTTCTGTTTTAGGTGATTTTATGTTTTTTTATATATATACATATATATATATTTAGTTTTAGCATTTTATTAAGTTTTGGCGTTTTTTTTTTGTGTTTATGCTTTTTTTTTGCATTTTAGCGATTTATTTTATTTTTGGTGATATTTTTCATTTAAGCGTTTTTTTTATTTTGGCGATTTTTCGTTTCGGCATTTTTTTATTTTCGGAATTTTTTAGTTTTAAGCCTAGATCCCACTATCGACACAACGTACCGATTTTCGTCGGCTCAGTAAAATAAAGTTATAAGTAACAAGGTAAATTGGCTTTATTTCTCAACTAATTGAAATATAAAAACATAATTGCACTACAATGCATTGGTAATAAACCCATATACCCTTATTCCGGAATTAATTGAGAAATAAGGCCATTTTGGTTAATTACTTAGGACTTTATTGCAGAGAGCCGACGAAAATCTGTACATGGTGGCGATAGTGGGATCTCGTCTTTAGTCTTTTTGAAAAGTTCAAGAGTTTGCTTCTTACGGTTTCCAAGATACAGGAAGTGTCAGAATTACATGGTCAAAATTACATTAACTGATAGAATACCATTTAATTTAATTTTTATTTTTTTTTTAATTTCAATGTTAATTGCTGTAGTCTGCATAAAAATACACTAATTTTAAAAATTTCAAGTGTCTATATATACTCGTATAATTGTTTATATATTGCATTAGGATCTCAATAGTTTTTGTTGCTCGCTGTAGAATACCCTTCGATTTTTAACTGTCATATATATTTTTTTGTTTGTTTTACATTTACATTTTTTGTTTTACATATTCTGTGAAAATTTCAGGTGCGTAACTCCCACAGTTCTCGAGAAAACAAAACAGCCTGTGACAGACAGACGAACACACAGACGGACGGACGAACGGACATCGTAGCGAACGCATCATCAATTTACATTAACAGTTTACATTAACAGTTCCAAAAGCAATTTACATCATTCGATATCTGAATATGAATGAATTAAGTCAAACGGGAAACACAGTATACTGCGACCATAGTAGATATATTCTATGCCTTCTAGATCTCCTGCCAGTTGCTAGAGCACCTCAGCTAGACCTGCTCTCCTGATGAATCTCCGGAGCGCATGTGGGTGTAGAGTTGGCAGTTCCCAATCCTCCAATAGGTGCTTGCCCAATTGACTATATCTTCTATGGCATAACGTTTCACAGTCCTTCAGAATATTCTCTGGAGTTTCATCTTCCTAATCACAGAATCCGCACAGGCTGTTACTCTCAATGCCAAGTCTGTTGCGGTGTTTTCTCAGTTTACAATGGCCTGTGAGCATTCTTAGATTGTTTTGACTCTGGGACATGAAAACTATGAAACGATTTTGGTTATACGTTCCAATCATTAGCTTCGCATGCCTCAATCCTGGGAGATTGAGCCAGAGGTGTTCCCCACTACTCTTGATCTTCGTCGATATATCTTCCCGGATTTTGTTCAATCCAAGTCCACAAAATGGTTCTGGCCCGACAATGCGTGTGGTAGCCTCTTTCTGGCCATTTTGTCATCGATATCTAACAAAAATATTTCGAGCCTTATTTTCGATTTTATCGTAAGCGACAAAAATTAAATTTTTCAGGAAAAGGTTTTTTTTAAAAAATTCAAATTTGTTTTTGTACCTAAATTGTCGCTTACGATAAAATTGTACAGCCTGTATCTTAAAAGTTATCAACAATTTTGCCATTTTGATCATTTTAAACTATGTGTAGGCCCATAAAATTTTAATTTCAATAAAAAAGTCTATTTCCGATAACATGTCGCTTACGATAAAATCGAAAAAAGGGCTCGATTTGAATCGAGTTTATATAGAAATATTATAAAATTTCGATTTATATCGAACGCTGAAATTCGACCCCTTATTTCAGTTGCTTAATAATAATAAAAGATTATGCTTTTTTATAAAGGGCATTTCCGTGAGTTATGAATTGCTGGTGTCATACAAAAAAAAACCAATAATAAAATCCTTATTTTAAACCAACGAAAGATAAAAATAACTTTCGGTAGTAAAGAGTCTTATGCTCCTTTTTGGGTTACAGCTTTATGAAACAACAATGTTTATATCAGATACAAATATTTGGGTTAAAGGTATGAAAAGCAGCAAAAGAAATATGAAAAATTATGAATTGTCACGAAACCCAAAGAAAACAAACCCAGTTAACTGACAAGTTATAACGATTTTGGTTATCATTCGTGCTGTTAAGGTCTTTGTAGGAATACACAAAAAAAAAAAGAAAAAAACTTAGCTCGTCTTAAAAACATACCGACAGATAAACAACATCATTTGCTGCTATTGTTTGTGAACAAATCACATTGAACACACATACAAATTTCAAATAAAAAAAAAATAAAACAATCCTTGGCTCTGCCGTTTTACTTTTATTCTCACAATTTTTTTCTTTTTGGCATTAGTTTCCGTTCTAAGTGGCGAACGTGCTAGCAATCGATAACACAAAAACTAGCACCAGACATATTGACGTCAAAAAAGCTCAACACCCTTAAAAATTAGAGACATAAAACCTTAAGAAATATAGCACTCAAACAGTTTGAGATAACAATTTTTTGGCAATATGCAACTCGTAACTTGTAGTCGTAGACTATGAAAGCAATTGCTATATTTTTTGGCTGCTTCATTCTACCTTTAAACACTTAGCAACAGTCATGTACCCACTAACAAATGGTTTTTCATTCCAACATTTATTGAAGCATAAACACAAATACAAATTCCACTAAAAGTATCTGTAAAAAGAAATATCATTTACCCACACTATTGCATCCATTTGGTGAATGTTATAGATTGAAATAAAAAGAGTGAATACGTTGTGTGGTGTAGAGAGCAAAATACTAGAGATGGCACCGTGAGTAATATTTTGTTCGGACTTGTGAAAGCTTCAATTTTTAATTTATATATATTTTTTATTTGCCATTAATGCCTTAATTCTGTTCGACGATTGCATCGTCTTGTCTATGGACGAATAAAAAGCCGCAGTTGTGATTATTCACAACAATTATTATTTATTGTCTATGCTAGAAGGTTCGTGTATTTGCTTTATGATTTTTTTTCCAAACATTATATCCAACATATATTTTTTCATATATTTTTCAAACTATTGTATAATACTTTAATTCAATTTTTATGTTTTAAAAACATGGCAATAATATTTCTATTTTTCATTATCAAAGACAACAACCATTTTTGAAGAAAATAATTTAGAGAATTAAAAAACTAGAACTCAAAAATATTTTCAAACAAAAACGTCCTAAGTCTTCTTACTGAATTAGGGCATAAGTTAAGTTAGCTTTAGCCAGTGGGTTGTAACAAAAATTAAACAAATGTGTCCTTAATTATGAAAGTGGTATAAGTCATATATTTCTTTGGCCGGGATATTTGGTAGATTACATTTCAATAAATCAAAAAATATTTTTATATTATGGGGCCTGTTCTGTAAATCACGATATGTCAAATCACGGTGATTTCAAAAAATGTATAATAGCTAAATCATTGCTTTTGTAAATTTTACGATTTATAGCGATGTAAGTTGGAATAAAATATTCCATTATACATGGCAAAAACTTAAAATACAATAAAAACGCAGTAACAAGTCATCTATTAATACTTTGTTTTTAAAATCACCGTGATTTTCAGAACAGGCCCCTATGCAACATTTTAATTAAGAGTTTTAGTAGTCTTGATTAAAATAAATTTATTTAAAAATTTTTAAATATTTATTAAAGTTTTTTTTTAATTTTCTAAAATTTCTATCACTTCATCACTTTCATAATTTAGGGCACAAATATGCTAAAAGTGACAAACAAAAATAAGCAAATTGACAGACATGTGCATGATTAGCAGAGAACAAGCTACACAACGGCAAGAATGTTGTTAAAATTTGAGCTTTCATTGCATAAAAAGCTTTCATTCAAAAAGTTGGATTACAATCAACCAGAACAACTCACATATGCCATTTGTATTGAAAACTATGTATATGTATATAAAACATATAAACCAAAGAAGGCCGATAATGAAGCTGTGGCGGCCTTCGAAATCACCATGTTGTTCCGTTCTGCTAGTGTTTGTCATAATAACTTATAATTGTACTTAGTGCAATTTGTTCCTTAAAAATTATCAGATATTATTTGCCTCACACAGCGATACGTGCTTTAGCCTAATCGAAATATAAACAGAGATACATACCAATATAGTTCGAACAAAATAATTTAAAATTAACAAAAAAAAAATTTAACTTCATTTGCTAATTTGGCAAGTTTCATTTCCACAAACTCCAGAAGTTGTTGTCAATGACTGGTAGTTTTTATTCTGTCATTCATGAGCCAGTGACGTTTTGTACAAGAATGGTTACTTGCCAATTTATTACCACTTCCTGCAGACTTAAAACAACGTTGTTCTCTGTGTATGTATCAGCACTTTCTGTCGTTACAAGCTGAAACTGCTATTGTGCCATATTTGCCAAAAAAAAATTTTTTATAATATTTTTCATACATAAAAAATCATCTTTTACATGTGCATCTATTATATTTTATTTTATTCTACAAAATGCAAATAGTAACTTATTTTTCTAATATCTTTAATTAAAATCATGAACTTTTCCATATTGATATTTGTCACGTTACACTCATCCATTTTGTGCTGAACAAACAATTCTAAAAATGTATTTTCGCCAATGCTCTGCTGCTGTTTAGTAACAAGTATGTAGTTATTATTGGAATTTCTTTTCTTTTATAGTTTTGAAAATCGTTGGGGCGAAACGTGGGTACTTTAGTTTTAAGCACACCAGTCCACCCATAAGAGTTTGTTAATTAACTTAATGTCATTGAATGGGGCAGACGTGCTGGAGTTCTCAAAATGATTTGGAAGACATTCGAATTCATTAAAAGGAACATAACCAACAGGTAGATATAATTTGTTCAATCTTTTGTAAATGATATATATGTTTATATTTTTACAATACAATAGAAATAAATTTATTTTAAAGCTCAGGAATGAATCGATTACCGGAGGGATATTTATTTTTCTTTTTAAATACAACAATAAAAGTCAACAATAGTATGAATAAAAAAAATTTATGAAATGAAATAAAAGTAAAGTTTAACAAACATAGGCAGAACATGGCATGGCTTCAAACAATTTCCAACTGCTGTCGTTTTATTAGGGTTACGTACACCAAAGGTGAAAAGGAACCCTATTGTTTTCGCTACGCTGTCCTTCTGTCCGTCCGTCTGTCAGGCTATTTGCTTGAGAACCATAAGAGTTACGGACCTGAAATTTGGACACATTGTGTAGACATATGGCCGCTACAACAACAAATACATGAGAATTGGAAATTAAAGGGTATTCCAAAATGAGCAACAAAAATATAATATAATATACATACAATTGTATGCATATGCACTTGAAATTTGTAAAGTTAGTGTATTTTTATACAGACTACAACAATTAACACTAAAACTTAAAAAAATTTTAATTAAAGGGTGTTCCATCAGTTAATGCAATTTTGACTATGTAATTTTGACAACTTGCTGTATCTTGGAAACCGTAAGAGCAAAACTCTTGAAATTTTCAGAAACGGTAAAACTAAAAAATCAAAAAATTATTAAATCGCCAAAACGAAAAAATCGCCAAATACAAAAAAAAATCGCCAAAACGAAAAAAAGCACCAAATTAAAAAAAAAATTCTAAGACTAAAATAAATCGCAAAAAAACCGGAAAAAATCCCTAAAATGAAAAAAACAGAAAAAAATCGCCAAAATGAAAAAAATCGCCAAAATGGAAAAAACCCCAAAAAACAGAAAAAAATCGCCAAAATGAAAAAAAATCACCAAAATTAAAAAAACCCAAAAACAGAAAAAAGTCCCCAAAATGAGAAAAAAGCGACAAAACTGAAAAAAATTGTTTAAACTGATAAAAAAAACTTCAAAAAAGCAAAAAACCAAATTAAAAAATGCTCAAAACCGCATGTACGGAACCCTTCGTGCGCGAGTCAAAGTCGCACTTTACTGAATTTATTTGTAATATTTTTGTTTTTTTTTTCTACAAATAATAATTTAGATATCAAATCTAACGATTTGTTCTACACACTGACATATTTTCATTCTTTATATTTGATATTTCCATATTGCAAGATATGTGTTTGTTGAACGATTTTGCCGGAAGCTTTCGCACTACAAAGTATGGTCTGGTATGCCAGACTAAGCGAAAAAAGAAAATATGAGATGTGAAAATCTAATTTGTTGAAGACTTAATAAGCACCAATTGATGCTATTGGTTTTTTCATCGTAATAGAGAGTACTGAATAAATTTTTAACTTCTTTTATTAGATCCCATAATAAAATCGTAACCAAAGCAATATCATTAAAAAAAATATGTGCCGTGTTGTGCTTTATCAAAAGCCTTAAGAAGAGGCAAACACCTTAGGTCAAGTTATCAATTCCATTATTTTGTGATACCCAGGGCGTAGCAATATTCCATTGACCTTGCTGCTTCAGTGGACGACAGCATAATTAACTATACCCCTGCCAAATCTTCGTCAGCCTGGATGTAAATATTGGCAAAGGAGGTACAACTATAAAGCAATTGCCTTACTTTAACAAAAATTTATGAGCTTGATAACACATCTTTCCAAAGAGGAAGGAAAGTGTGTCTTCTGTAAAGCGATCACTACAAAAACTTTATTGGCTGCCCTTAACTAAACTGTTGTAATCTAAAAACATCCAAAGGTTAAACCAAACCATACTTTACATCACTTGTAACAGTGTAGATTGCATTAAATATCACATATATAACAATAACACATATAAAAATATATTATTTAACTGAATATAAATTATTTTTAACTTTTTAGTGCTTATTTTTGAAGTTGGTTTAATTTTTTTAAGTTTTATTAGGATCCTGCTCACGGCCAATTTAACAAATTTCTAAATTAAACATCGCTGCTTTTTCAAAACTGAAGGTGTTCCCAGTTTTGTAAAAATCGGCCAAGTAGTGGCACGTAAAAAAATAATATTAATCTTTAATGGGCTTGTCGCTGCCCATTTCCTTACAATTATGTCATTCTAAGAGGCGAAACTCTTTGCCAAATTTCTTGGGAATGTGATAAGTAGATGTACGTATAATTTAATAATAAACTGTCATGGGCTTAGGTAGCCCTGCCCATTTTTTTAAACATGATTAAGTAATTTTCAGAGCATAAGTTGTGAGTCCGCCCATTTTCCAACTTCGAGATTGAGTCGTTATAAAAGCCCCATGTGTTGGATAAGTTTCGTAGCAATCGCATAATTAAAATATAAATAAATTCAGTAAAGTGCGACTTTGACTCGCGCACGAAGGGTTCCGTACGTTGGGCTTTGAGCATTTTTTTAATACAGTTTTTTTTACGTTTTTTCAGCTGAAATAATTTCTTTTTGATTATTTTTCGCTTTTTCTCGTTTTGGCGATTTTTTTAATTTAGGCGATTTTTTTTTAATTTTGGCGAGTTTTTTCATTTTGGCGATTTTTTTTTAATTTTGGCGAGTTTTTTCATTTTGGCGATTTTTTTTATTTTGGCGATTTTTTTCTTTTTGGCGATTTTTTCATTTTGACGATTTTTCCGGTTTTTCGCGATTTATTTTCGATTTAGAAATTTTTTTTAATTTGGTGCTTTTTTTGTTTTTGGCGATTTTTTTTTTGATTTTGGCGATTTGTTTTTCGGCTTGGCGATTTTATAATTTTGAGATTTTTTAGTTTTACCGTTTTTGAAAATTTCAAGAGTTTTGCTCTTACGGTTTCCAAGATACAGCAACTTGTCAAAATTGCATAGTCGAAATTACATTAACTGATGGTACACCCTTTAATTAAAATTTTTAAATTTTAGTGTTAATTGTTGTAGTCTGTATAAAAATACACTAACTTTACAAATTTCAAGTGTATATATGTACATACAATTGTATGTATATTACATAGGATTTTAAAATTTTTCGTTGCTCGTTTTGGCACACCCTTTAATTTCCAACTCTCATGTATTTGTTGTTGTAGCGGCCAAGGGTCCCATGTAATATACATATATACAATTGTATGTATATTACATGGGATTTTAACATTTTTCGTTGCTCGTTTTGGCACACCCTTTAATTTCCAACTCTCATGTATTTGTTGTTGTAGCGGCCAAGGGTCTCATGTAATATACATACATACAATTGTATGTATATTACATGGGATTTTAAAATTTTTCATTGCTCGTTTTGGCACACCCTTTAATTTCCAACTCTCATGTAGTTGTTGTTGTAGCCGCCAAGGGTCTACACACTGTGTCCAAATTTCAGGTCCGTAGCTCTTACGGTTCTCGAGAAAATACCCTGTGACGGACAGACGGACGGACGGACAGACGGACAGACGGACAGCGTAGCGAAAACAATAGGGTTCCATTTTCACCTTTGGTGTACGGAACCCTAAAAAAGCAAATAAACCAATTAGTGGGCGTGTACCTGCCGTATCTGTTTACATTGGGACCAAATGGAAGCTATATCCTCTCAGACAAAAAAAATGTACAATCGGTCTAAAATGTACCGAGTTTTGAAGTAACATAAGCAAAAAATAAAAATACAGATGAATTGATTACCTCCCCCTTTTTTTCAAGTAACATACATACAAACGCACACTTACACACAAATACACTTATATACATACATACATGTATATTCATACGGAGATCCTCGTAGAAATAGTTAGAATAGATTACCATAACCTCCAAATATGGAGATCTGATAAATTTTGATATTCGCACTGAATAGTTTTCTATTTTTTTGTGGTAAAAAAAGATATAAATTTCTTATTTTTATATTAAAGGTGGCAAATGGTGTGGAGGTGTGCCATATTACTTTTAGAGCAACTCTTCCCTTTATGATTTCAACTTTATTTAAGCTCCATCGCTTGCTGAAAATTATTAGGAACATTTTATATTTTTTAACTTCCGAAATGCTGGAGCAGGAGTTTTTTTTTATTGAAAACCTAAACGTGAGGCATAAAAATAAATATAAATGATAAATTTTATACGTAATAAAAATGATAAAAATTCTCCATATGTACGTGTATTCAAGCAGCCAAAGGGGTATTAAAAGCACAAGTCACATAAATTATGATAATAAAATTTATATTGTTAAATTTATATATGCATCTAATATAAAAATTGAGCAAATTTCTCTCTAAGCTTAACAAAATACATATTAGCAAATTGTGTAAGCTAATATTTTCTTAAATATTTTATTTATTTTTGTAGTCTTAAGGCACAGCTCGTGAAAGTAAGAGATGCATGTTCGCTCATACATTTACATGTTTGTTATTTCGCTATAAGAATATTTTTCGAGATAAGTGTTAATACACTAGTACGTGCCTATTAAGAAGATTTTATGCTAATATTTTCACATAAAACATTAATTTTAATGTCTAAAGTGTTGAAAATTTATTTAAAATACATTCCCTTAAACTCACATACGTACACCCACACACACACACACACATACATGAGAATAGAAAATGCTCACAAAACTCAGGATACTTATTGTAACTTTCACATCCTTATATTATTTTGTTAACTAAAAGAAAAGCAAAATACTCTTATATTCTTATTTGTTTACTGTGTGTGTGTGTGTGTGTGTGTGTGTGTGTGAATATGAAAATATAAATTCAAAATTTTAGTTGATATAACAACACAAAATTTCATAAGCAAATATTAATAATAAAATTATTAGCTGAACACATGCTGTTAGTCTTTTTCATAAGGAAATTATTATTGATTTTCCTTTGTGCGTTAATAATTTATATATTTTGTGGTGTGAATCGGTGGCAGTAATTCTCAACCACAATTTAGAAAATGAGTTCAAATGAATCTTTAATGAGGCAAATGTAGAAAGAACATTACAAGAGTGTTTTGTTTCCCTCGATTTATATGTATTTCTAAGAAATATATTTACAAACATGTTATTGAAATTGTTATTGCTTCTGCTTTTTTATCTTTAAGCTAAAGGGTGTTTTTTGTTAGAGGTGTAGAACTTTAAAACCAGATAAAAAGAATGTAAATTTAGTTAATTTTAATTATTATGGTTCGAATTTCATTTGTTTCTATAGTTATGATTTGATCAGACTAAAGTTCGTATCGCTTTGTAAGCCAAATTACATGTGATAATTATTAATGAATAAATAACACCAAAGTTAATTGTAAATATTTTGACAAAAACATAGTTGAATGGAACAACTAGCTGTTTTCGAAGGCCACTAAACCTTCATCATCAGCGTTCTTTTGTGTTTGGTCCACTGTATTTCTATATATATTCAGCCATTATTGCAAATGGAATATATGAATTGTGAATGGAAAGAAAAAGATCTGTAAATGAAAAAAGTATGAGTTAAGTGGTCTATAGAAAAAAATATATAAAAATATATTTTTCATACTTTCACATTATATTTCTATAAGTAACTAGATTGCAAATTTTTTTGTATTCTGGTCCATCTTTTCCTCCTACAATTTATTTTTACAATATTTTTCAAGTTATAATTTGTATATTTTCAGTATATAATTTACTTCCAGGACATTTGGGAAGGACATTAGTCCTTTAAATTTAAATGGTCAAATTGTAGGTGTCTATTGTCTATATTGCGTCTATTAAACATTTAACTCATTGTAAGTGAAGGCAATTTTTTTGTTTCACATTTTTAAAAAAGAACATTTTTGAGGTATGCGTATCCTTTCTCTGAATTGACTGAAATTTTTACGAAGCATTAACTGCCTGGCTCACGATGTCGACAAGAAATTTTCGTTCGCTTATTTATATTGAAAACAAAAACAAATTTTCTTATTTTGTTTTTGTTTTCAATATAAATAAGCGAACGAAAATTTCTTGTCGACATCGTGAGCCAGGCAGTAAATATGTTAAAATAAGTGTCTATACACAATTTCATTGAGTTACAACTATTTTTCTCTCTGTTATGGTAATTTTTTATTTCAGGATATATGGGAAGGACACGAATCCTTGGAAATTAAATGACCAAATTTTATGTGGGATTATATTTTACCAATTAAAGCGTGTGTTTCAAATTTCATTTCTTTACGATAACCCCTTCTATTTTTGGCCGCTTGTTATATGAACTCACGACACTGTGCGCCGTACGGAACCCTTTGTGTGCGAGGCAAAGTAGCACTTTACTGAATATTTTTTAAATACAAACTCGTACATAAAAGTGACACAATTAAAACAATGCGATTTCTCAGTCAATATTAAGAAATATATTACCACCTCAATTTTTAGAAAGTGTAAAAATTTGGTAAAACTATATATAGCTTACTGAACTTTTACGAAGGTAATTATTCTTTAAATTAACAAAAAGTTGTTACTAAATTCAAAACTTTAACTTTAACCTTTTCTGTAAAATAATTTGTATTGAGTTAAGACATTCTTGCAGCAAAACGGTTTAGTGGATATTTATTTGGAGATATAATACCTTGTTTCCACAAGTAAGGCAGGCTCTTCTATAATATTTTTTTTTTAATCAAACTCACTCAAAAAAATGGCGTTTATTAGAAAAATGTTCTAAACAGAAAAAACAAAATTTAATTTTCAGTAACCAAATTTATTTATTCAGAAAATATTTTGTATAAATGCGGCCCTACAAATAGTTTTGTAAATTCTGATAACCATTTTTAAAAAATTGAAATTTAAGTTGGGCTGAGAGAATTTGTTATTTAATTGGTTTGGTGTTTATCTTACTTATTGATTGACACAACGTGCTGTTGTGCTCTTGTTGTTGGTTATTTTGATTGATCGTGTTATATACATGTAAATGCCGACCAGTAGCCGACAAACGTCGTGGCCTATTTCTGCTCTATACAGTCTTTTTTTTTTTTTTTGAAACAAAAAATTTACTGGATCATTAAAAAATATTTACTGAAACTAAGCTTAATTTCAAACAAACATTTATTTGAAATATTTTTGGGGAATAATTTTTTCTGTGTACTCATGTCAACCGTCCGTGTTGTGGAAACAGAGGGGGGCTAGTCAACATCTTGCTCAACTGAAATACCTCGTTCTATTATTAGACTATACTATTAAATTAAATTTTATAATAACTTTGTTCTAGAAATATTAAAGAGAAAATCCCAATTTGAAACATTGTGCAAGAGGTCACATTTTAGTCAATGTCTGAAAAAGTTATTTTCTAATTGCTGGCAGCGACAGCAAAAGAAAACGAGTTGAACAAAAATGCAGCAATAATTTATGATTTGTTTCGAGACAATTTGTCTTATATTATAATTATTTTTTTTTAATTTTTCGGGTTTTATTAAACGAGAATTTATGTGTGTGTGCATTTGTTATTTCATTTTTAATTTGCCAAGTATTCAATTTAATATTTTCATCTAACCACTAGAAGTCAATTAAAAGCAAAAGAAGAAAGCAGACAGTTTTTTTTTATCAATGTGATCAATAAATTTGCAGAAGTAAAAATTCAGTAAAAATCTTTGTGCTGAACCTTTTGCATATAAAAAATCAGTAGATCCATATTAAAAAATTTTAAATGAGTTTGAAATGCATTTTATTTTATTACTTAAAAAACGTTACTAAAAATAGTTTCTAATACATTTTTTATGAATATAGTCGTAGGTGTTAATTAATTATACATGGCTATTCTGATCTAATATTATTCCTTTCTCTCCATTAATATTTTTAACTTAAATTTTTCTATTTGAAAAAAACTATGATTTTTTCTCAGCGAATATTTTTAATTCTTAGTTGTAGCCTTCAGTAGAATTGCAAAGTTACAAAGTTTCCAGTAAAAAGAAAAAGTATAAAAAATTGAAGAAGTAAATGGAACAAAAAACTAATAGCTAATTATGCGGAAACGATGTGCAAGTAATTCTTTATGCAAAAAAAAGGAGCATATGCCAAATGAAACAAGTTGACTGAGAACTGAAAGAGAATTAATGGTGTTTGATGTGATAAGGATAATGTTATTATTATATTTTTTATAAAAGCATATAAATAGCAAAAAAAAAATCTGAAGCGACATGTTTTTTGAACTTCTTTTTTGAAAAAAACTATGTCGCTTAAGCAATTTTAGCGGTAATGGCAAAATATCCTCAAATATCCTTATGGTAAATATTTTTATTATTTTATTTTATATCTGGCAGCCTTAAAGAATAATTTTTTGTTGAAAACTTTTTTTCTGTACTAGTGGAAGTGAAAATAAAAGTAAATACTATCTATATTGGCTGTGTTTTAGGAAAATTTCTTCTTAAGAAGTACCTTTTATAAAAATTTGTTCTTAAAAAGTACCATTTATAAGACTTTTTTCTTAAAAAGTACCTTTTATAAAAATTTCCTCCTAAAAAGTACCTGTTATAAAAATTTCTTTTTTTATACAAATTTCTTCCTAAAAAGTATCTTTTATAAAAGTTTCTTCGTTAAAAGTAACTTTTATTCAAATAAAAAAAAGTATATTTAATAAAAATTGCTTCTTAAGAAATACGTTTGAATAAAGAACCTTCTAAAAGAGTACCTAATAAAATAGTAATTTTTAAGAAACTACCTTTTAAAAAACAACGTATTAAAAAGTACTTTTAAAATAGAACATTTTCAGAAAGTACCTTCAAAAAATTTCAGTTTCATTTTTAAAAAGTACTTTTTGCACAAGTACCCCAAAAAAATATATCTTTTAAAATGGAAATGCTTTTAAAAAGTACCCACCCTTTATAAAAAAAGTTTATTTACAAAAAGAACCTTCTAAAAGAGTACCTAACAAAATAGTAACTTTTAAAAAACTACTTTGTTTAAAATAACCTATTAAAAAGTACCTTTAACATAGAACCTTTTTAGAAAGTACCTTGAAAAAAGTAAGCACTTTTAAAAAAGTACCTTTTGCAAAAGTAAGCCTAAAAAAGTACCTTGCAAAAAGTACATCTCAAAAAGTACCTTTTGAAAAGGACCCTTTGCAAAAGTACCTCAAAAATATCTTTTAAGAAATGACATTTTTAAAAAATTACGTTGCAAAACGTACCTTTTGAAAAGCAGCCATTCTAATAATTTCTTTGCAAAACTACTGATTAAGTAAATAAAAAAAAAAAAACTTTGAAAAACTTATTATTAAAAAGTACATTTAAAGATGCACTTTTTCTTAAAGTGCCTTTAAGAAGAATCTTTAAATAAAGTGCCTTTCAAAAACAAATCTTCCTGAAAATTCTTTTTAAAAAAGAACCCATTGAGAAATCCTTAAAAAATAATACCTTTTAAAAAACATCTATAATTTAAGTATTTTTAAAACAGTAATTTTTTTGCTGCAGTACCTTTTGATAAAGTAACTTTTGAAAAAGTAAAAATCATTCTACGAAAAGAAATGACGAAAACCTGCTAGAAAAGTAACTTTCAAAAAAGCCTCTTTTAAAAGCTTCTTTTAAAAATGATCCTTGATAAAAAAGTACCTTTTAGGGTCAAATTTACAGTAATTAGTAAACTAAAATGATAACATTTCTTTAACTAATACTTCATAGTGTATTGTTTAATTTGAGCCTTTGCAAAGTATCTTCTATTAATAATTGCCTCACGGGAAAAAATATACAATAATTACTACAAAAATAATCAAAATTAATAATTTTTTTAATATTTTATTCTTATTTAATATAAGTCAAAATAAATATTTTTTTTTAAGTTAAAAATTAAAAACATTTTGAGGAATTAAAAATAAATCGCCTTGCAAAAAAAAGGAGTAAATTATTATATTACAATGAATGCATGGGCTTAAATAATAATGGCTTAAAACATTTTCATTTCCTTCCGGTTTTCACTATTTCTTTTTTTTTTTTGTATCACAGCAATATTTAATAAGTAACTAAGAAGTCAGAAAAAGAAAATAACTACTTTGCCTTTCTAGTAAACAATTTATTTTATTTCATACTATTTCCCTTCACTTCTGTCCCTTAAAGCTGATCAAATGTAAACCCTTGTTGCAGGTCTCAACATTCTTGCAAAGAAAGCAACACCATAAAGCACGAGTATAGTGCAATAAAAGTAAAGTTATATAAATAAATTAACAATGGAATTTCCTTAGCTTTAACTAAAGGTTGGAAATATTCATGATATTTATTTCCATGTTAAATCTGGGTGCCAACATGTAACGGAGACTTTATAGGAGTGTTTAAATAGTTCTTGGAAATATAATTCTTGGAAAACTATTTCTCATAATATTTAAGACAAGACAATAAATACAAATAAACAAAGATGTTTTTGTTTTCGCATATAGCAACAATGTTTTATACTTACAAGTATAATTGCTACATTTTGATTCCATTATTGTTACATACTTCATATGATTACATGAACTTTACAAAAGACTTGAAGCCGTATATAGTAAATTACATTTAACCACTGAATAAAAGAGTTTGTAATATTGTGTTGACAAATTGCTGCTTGGAGCTTTATTTTACTCGTAGCACTGATGTGCATCTTTGTGTTGCACAATCACATGTTTAATTAAAATTGCCATTAATTGTTTACAGATTCAGCAGGCAGTAATTATTTAAATTATTTTAATTAAAATTTCCATTAATTGCTTACGATTTCATTAGGCAGCAATTATTTAAATTAAAGCCAGCAGTAATTTGGAAAAAGAGAATAATAGTCATTAATTTGCTGGTAATTAAATAGACAAAACAAAGTGTACTTTAAGAGTTTAAAACCAGTATTTTGTATGGTAATACTGGTTTTAAATTCTTAACCCCATATTCATAAAATTTGAAATTGAAATTTGAATTTGAAATGTATTTTATTTAAAAATTTTCATAAAAAATTTTCCTAAAACGAATTTCAAATTCATTTTCTTTTTTTTTTTTGTGAATACGGGGGTTAACATACACTTTGTTTTGACTTGAGATTTTTAAAGTTATTATTAAAATTACAAAATTTGAGTTTGTTAAAGTTTCAAATATTTAGCGACACTGAAGGCCAATTTTTGAGTTGCTATTCAAATTGCAATTATTTTTAAGTTCTATTTAAATGCAAAATTGTGTTTTTCAGTGCATATTTAAATAATGCCTTTTATAAATGGCCAAACTTGTGTATTTAAATTCTATGTAAGTTTTACGAGGATAGCACATGTTTGCTGCGTGTATATACATATACATGAACTTCATGTTGTCGTATTAAAAAATGTTGTTTAATTTTTATAAATATATAACATTTACAATACATAGTTTCATATTATTTTAATTTTTTACATTTTGATAACCTAACTTTCTTATTTACGTTAAGCAGCTGTTGTTTGAAAAGCTTTCCATAATATTTGTAAATTTTCAACGTAATATAATAAGAACTTTAATTAATAACTGAAAGCATTAAATAGTATTTAAATACAATTTAAATTAAAATTAAAATTAGCTAATTACGTACTTAAAAATTACGTTAAGAAGTAGGGGTAAAAGCTTTTAAATTATATTTCCAAGTAAATGAAGGGCATACTCTACCCCAAACAACACGGACATAGAAATTTCCAGCACAGCGAAATATGTCGGTGTCATTGTGGACACTAACTGCCTAGCTCACGATGTCAAAAACAACAAAAACAAAAACAAATTTTCTTATTTTGTTTTTGTTTTTAATATAGATAAGCGAACGAAAATTTCCTGTCGACATCGTGGGCCAGGCAGTAAGTTGAGTTTTAAAACATAAATATTCTAGAGAGGGTAAGGAAAGCAACAACTGCACTTCAAAGGCCTTATTCTGAAAAATATTATTTAGACTTACAAGACGTTTAGCAAACAAATTTCCCTACAAAATGTGTTTGCTAAACCTTTTGCAAATTAAAATTATTTTTTCTAAATACGGCAGTAAATCTGATAAAAAAAAAAAACTATATACAACTGACGTGGCGCTCTCTGCCCTTTATCCTATGGATGCATCGGGTATGTTTCTATACATGCTACCCAAGGCATATCAATCAGGTACATGCATCAGACAAATTGCTCATCCGCTGATTTTTTGTTTACACGTTTATAACGAAGAATTAATTTGACAATTACTTTTGTGCCTTGTTTGATGCATACAGTTTTTTGACAATTACTTTGTAAAACTATGTGAGAAAGAAGCACAGAGTTGCCACAGTGTTTTCCCTAATGCGTGTACCTGTAGTAAATGTGCCTTGCATGCTACCATTAGACTCAGTAGGCAAGGAGATAGCAATAACCTCTGCAATCCATCTTCGTTGGATTTATCTGTGGAGCCCTGAGGAATGGAAATTGGGAATTGATCAACCTCCCCAGCTCTACATCATGAACGTTTCTACAGGACCTGTATGCCATATCATTAAGTGTGGAAAATGGTACTCTAGGTAGAAGCAAGGGTGTTGAATCGTATAAGAATCACTCCAAAACTCAAGTACAGAATTTACTTAAGGACATTTGGTCTTCGTATGGCAAAACGATTTCTGGGTCAATTGCAGTGTTCACCAGTCAGTTATCTTTGCTATAAAGGAAGTTTAGGGTTAGTTGATAATGACTGTAATTTACACAATCCTAGTTAACATATTACACTGATAGGTTAAGACGGTATCATCATTGACATAGCTGGACATTTTTCCTAGGGGGCATTATGACTGTTAAGTTTCATGAGTTATATTACAATTAATAATTGCATGCAAGTTTTAAAAATTCTAGGGGGTGGTAGGACAGAAATTCTTTACGTGGGGCGGGAACAATGCCCTCCATATCATTAAACAAAAAGATAATAATTAGGAATAAGAACCTTTTAACCATACTAAGGTAGCGCTATACAAAGCTCCGTTTCTATTTATTTTTGGTCTTTGATTATGGGCTTCCTATCTTTAAATTTAAATAAAACAAAGTGCGCCTGAGATATCGACGTTTTTTATTCGCTTTAGTGGCCTATCGATGCTATTTTAAACAAAATATAAAATCATCCACCACCTGAGATGATCAGGCATGAGCTGTACAGTTGTATCCAACAGCTCTTTTGGAACTAGTTAGTTCTGTTGGACACAAGTCCAGTCAAAAACATGAATCTAAAATAAATGAGTTTGAAACAACTTTTGACTCGATTGCTCTCAAACTAGTTCAAAAAGAACTGTTGGATACAACTCTAATGAATTGTATATATATTTATTTATTTATTTATATACCATGCTTTTTATAATAAAAAAATTAAAATAAAATAAAAAGTATATGTATTCAGTATATAAATTATATAATCAGTCAAACTTCACTAATATTTCTGCTATCATTGATTAGTAAAAAACAGTCGAGCGAGCAGTTCGATTACATGTTATATAATCGAAGAAATTCATTAGCTAGAGAGAGATGTAACATCACACGTACACAAAATTTTCCATCACATTTTTCATTTTGCCCTTAATAATGCGATTGAAACTTTGTTCTACGCAATGATGAATATATCCTGCATGACTACCTATCAAATGACCGGTCAACTGATTGATACTATTCTTGTAGGGAATTAACCCCAATAGAAAGTTGCTTTCTAAACTAAAAATAAATATTAAAAATAATTCCAACTTGCCATTGTTCTCAATAATAATTTCTATTCCAATAACAAACATTATTAAACAATTTTCTCTTATAACCAATCGCTTAGTAATCGCTTAACATCAACTTCACCATATTTTCATTACTCGGCTTTTAAAAACTATGTAACTACTTGATATTTTTGATGATTTTGTTTTCCGTATTTTACCATTTCATTTTCATCTCTTGCACATTTTTTATCAAGTTTGAGTCAATTGTTTTTAGATTATGTGCCTGAAATGATGAAGTGGCTGGAGTAGTGTTGTCCGACTTAAGTAGTGCAAAGTAGTTGGCAAGTGTCCTTGAATAAGTTGTTGAAAAACTAAAATTGAAATTGATGAAAAAAAAATACTCATATTAAAAATGGAATAAATTGTTGCTAATAGAGTGGTCATAAATCAAAGATAATTCTGTTTTTTTTTTTTTGCCTCTCATTTTTATTCAACTAGCAAAATGTTGCTGCCGAAAACTCTATAGTTGAGGGAGTAAATTTTGTAATTTATAGAAAAATATGTTGCAGGTAAATGGTTGTTATCATAAGTTTTAGTTTATAGTTACATATATACATACATACATATAGCGTGATTTTGCTAGACTGTGGAAATATGAAAACAGTGTATGAAATATGTATAAAAATAGCACTCGTATTAATTATAACATTTCAGTAATTTAAATTATGAGAGATATACAACTTGAATTTCTAGGTACTAAAATTACTAATGATAAAAATAGCTTATACTTTTTTTTTTAAATTTGTATAATAGCAATAATCAGCTGATCTCATTTCACCAGTCAGCTGTTAGTTTCTTTAATGTCAAAATCAGGCAAAATAATCGTAAGAAAATATTTTTCCACCAACATGAACTGACTTCAAAAATATGAACTAAAAAATTTAAAATTACTTAAGATTCGCTGCCAATAATATCGGTAACTTCACGGATAAATATGTTAATATGATATGCTGCTTGGCACCGACTTCAAACAGCACTATAAGTAACACATAGATACACAACAAATAATTTTCTTTAACTGAATCTAAGCTATATCTAACTATTTAGTGCGTATTTATGTATATGTTTTAATTTTTTTTTTTTATATTTGTAGTGCCCATAATAAATTTTCAGAAAGTTTATCAACCCACCCCCCCCCCCTTTTCAAACAACAGATTGGTTTGTTACTAGAGAGTAGGAATCGATTGAGTGGAAGCCAAAATAATATTACATTAATTTAAGTGGCCCACTGCCCACTTTTCTACATCTAAAATTGTGCCTCTTTCGGAGAGCAGAGTGCTGGCCCAGCTTTTTTAGGATCAGATAAGTACAAGCTGGTCCAAATTAATACTTAGTTTAAATGGGCGTGGCTCTAACCACTTTTTTAAACACGATATTGTATCATAGTAAAAGTTCAAGGTGTTTGCCAAGTTTCGCAGATGAGTGGAAGTGCAGACATATAAGATAACATTTTAATGGGCGTGGTCCCGCCCACGTGCCAGTATTACAGCTCATTACCTCCGCCAAGCCTCGCAAGAACAGCCAAAATAGGATCACGTAAAAAATAACATTAATTTTAACAGGCGTGGCTCCGCCCCTATTTTAAAACACGACATTGTATCATTACAAGAACCCAAGTTGTTTGACAGGTTTCATGAGAATAGTTTGAGTAGAATTATATGCAATATAAGTTTAAATTTTAGTGGGTGTGGTCCCACCCATTTTTCTCACTTTCAATATCTATGCCACGTTTTGCAAAAACCTGCTAAGTAGAAGCACGTTAAATTAAATGCTAAAATTCAATGGGTGTATCCCCGCCCATTTTGTTAACGTCATATTTAGTGACAACAAGTGCCCTATATGAGCTAAGTTTCGTAGCAATCGTATAGGTAAAAGTACATGAAATAAAAAAAAATTTATAATGTGACTAAATCGGGGATATTCATATCCCATAGCCTTGAAGGCCAACAATCTGCTCTGTATACCTACACAACACAACTATCAAGAAAACTCTAAAGCGCCCTGTCGGAGAATGTGTGGTTGACTACAAAAATAGTTAACTTATAGTTAACTTTTCTTAGACTGATTAAAAGCTAGCTGCAAAGTCATCCAGAACAAACCCAAAAATAATTCTTAAGTTGAGTACGTAATCGAATTTGATGAGAGCCAAAAAATTTATTCTCAGCTACTTTAAAGCTCATTTCAGTTTTATATTAACATTTTGCTGTTGTTATTTTAGATGGCAAATTAGCTGGGTATTATTAGCGCATTGAGTACGCAACGTGTGCTGATACATGTTCGAACCCCAGAAATTTTTTTTAAATTTACTGACTACCAGGTGATTTAAAAAAAGTCAACTTTAAGTTAGTTGAAAAGTAATGTAGAGTGACACAATTGACTACCGCCTACGATATCGCCATGTTAAAATAGTCAATTGATTACATTGCAAAGTAATCCAAGTGTGAGTCAGTACTAGTTGCGAAATAGTTAGCTTAAAGTTAGTTTAAAGCTAGCCAAATTTCCGACAGGGCAGTAATCCTCAAGCCATACCACAATTGTGGACACATACATAAACATACCTGCATAAAGAGCATAAGCTCTTTCATTTAGTCGTCACTGAGAAAGCGACGAATGAAGTTGCGCACGCATGTATGAATTTTTTCCTGGTTTTTTTGCTTAGTTTTTTTGAGCACACGGAATGAAATTAAAGTTCAAATTTAATAAATTTGTACAGAAAATAAATAAAAAATAATTATGAAATTTAGGAAATGCTTTTTGGCTTTATGGAATGCATTTTATGCTATAAAATACTTCAATATAATTGGGAAGATAGTTTAAAAAGGCATTTTAGTAGATTTCACAGCGCTGCGAATAAATTTAATTGGGAATTTATAGACTACATTCTTGAATGGATTTTTTATTTTTTACTTAAGTTTTTATTAAATTGCTTATTTGCAAAAAAATTTTCAAACAATGAATAACCACATCATGTATCTTAAATTATAAGAAATTTTTTCTTCAAGTGTAACTCTATTTTTATCTCATTTTTCTCACCATTACAAATATATTTTATTTTGCGGGACACTGCTCTAAAGCAAGATAACAAAAGACTCCAAAGAGCAGGTTTATTACCCTTTTTCTTATGAAATAGATGCACCGAGAATATACAGCAACCACCAAAATTAATTTATTTTTGTTCTTTATATACATAGTTGTATAAAAATAAATTATCTCATTTAAATATTTTTATAGTAGTAATTTTTGTTGAATTAAAAGAAAAAGAAAAATATGTGCGATAAAGAGTGAGATAATTATATTTTATGTGTCTTAAATATTCTGAATGTCTATTATGTAACCAGAAATAAGAAAATAAGTACTTACACTCTAAATCGCCGCATAATCGTTCATATAAAATTAATGCATAAAACTATTAAACGTAAACCCAATTAATCATGTACAGGAGCGATTTTTTTCAGTGTACAGCACTAATACATTCTCCCTTTTTAGCATTTTCTCTTAATGCTAACCACTGGACTGAATGGAAGCTATACTCTCTCGCACAAAATAAAACTGCGTTATTTAAGTAATTCAATAGTTCTAATAAATATAAAGTAAAGTTGTCCATACAATATGTTTCACTAACTCAGTCATTTATACGTTGTTTCTCTGTACATTACTTTTGATAATTTTGTCCTTTATTTTTATATGTATATTTTTATTTTTGTTTTCATAAAATACTTCAAAAGCTTTTGCAATTTTTCATCTGTTATAAATATCAAGTAGTTGTTTTTATTATTTTTGGCAATGCATGACGGCAATTTGTTATATGGCAATGGCAAAGAAAAATAACTTTTTAAATCGATTTAAACAGAAAAATTGCATTTTATATTTGTTTTCAGTGACTTGAACTGAACTGAACTGCCAGCCATGTAGCCAGTTGTTTAAATGTACGATACCTTTCTTAACAATTTATAGCTGCTTTTTATTTTTATATACATATATGTATATATTTTTAAATTTTATCCATGTATATGTATGCATGTTCATTTGTTAGTGTATAAGCAATTTTATAGTCTTATGTGTTCTTGTGTGCACACGTATAAAATTGTAAACTCTTTTTTTGACACTATTTCAAGCTTCGTTGAATTTCTTATTAAGTTATTTCTCATAATTGACAGATGTTAGAACTAGTAAAAAAAAAAATAATGCAATTTTGATTATTACACAATTTATTTTAAAACAAAAGTCATAAAGAGAATAAGACAAAACAATAATTTCAATTTATCGCTTCCCTTATAAGCACTTATATTTTCAAGAACTTAATATTAAGACCTTTACTATGCGAGTTTTAGAAAGCTTTTCTGTAAAGAAGAAAAAAAACAAAATAATTTAAATTTTAAATGGAATTGCATCTACAAAGATTTTTGTAAGCTTAATAAATTCATAAAAAAACCAAGAGAATGACAATGAGTGCTCAAAAAGAATAAAATATATGACTATAGCCGATTTCAACATACAAGAAATCCCTACTCCGTTTATGCAAAAAACTAAAATGCGCCACAACTAGAAATACAAAGGTACATACATATTAAACGCTTTGACTCTCTCTCATACTTACAGTCTGAGTATGTTTATATTCTGGTTATTGATATTTATTTAATCGGTAAAAAATACGCTAATAGTCGGGATATTTATACATACATTTGTATATATGAAATAGAATGGAAAATGTGCGGGTGTGTGTGTGTGTGTATGTGTGGCTGTTTCAAATAATGCTTTATTTTATGTATTTGTGTTAATAAAACAGCCCTGTATGTACGTAAAAAAACTCGCACATTCGAGTAATAACTCGCTCGCAATCTAATGCGGGAATTAGGCCGCAGGAGTCTGATCGTCGCTTTCGATAACGAGCTGATTAGATCACGGCCATAATCTCAAACTGAAAAAACGTGATCTAATCAGCTCGTTATCGAAAGCGACAATTAGAAACCAGATTGCGCACTCAGCCGTACAAAAAGAATTTTACTGCGCACTTACTTCCTTATAGACTACAAATGAGTGTTTGTTGTAAAAAATGTGTGCAAGAGAGAGAGAGAGCACTTTTCATACACAAATGTACTTTGTTTACAACAAATATTCTATTTCTACGTCACACAAGCAGACAATAAAATAACGGTCGTTCGCAATGCACGATCGTTTTTTTTTTTGGTTCATGATTTCATTCTACATATAGGTATTGTTTTGATGATATAATTTTTATTTAATTTGGTACAGTGACTGTCAAAAACGCGCAGTGCGACGTGTTTATGTTGCTGCATTTAAAAAAGAAAATAATAAAAATTACTTAAACGGAAATTAGTATTACAACTATTTTTTTTTTATTTCCAACTTAATAAATATAAATAATTATAGCTTTTAACTATTTGGTTACGCAAATTCTTCGACTTGTCCTTTTCCTAGTACTTTTTATGCGGTGGCATTTAAATTAATTTGGGTTTAGCCTACTTTTGCTTTTTTTTCATTATTAAAACCACATACAAATAACAATTCTTTTTCAAATTTTCTTTATTTGACTTCCAAAATGGTCAGTGTTATTCAAATTGCTTATGGTTCAAAGAATTTATTTCCATTCTTTCGAACCATTAAGAGCCATTAAGCAAAAAAGTAAATTAATGTTTCAATAAAATGTAACAAAATGTTTATTTATGTGTGTTAGTAGTGATTTCTTTGCTGATGCGGCTGCTGATGCTTCTGCTGCTTCTACTATTGTTGTTGATGACTTTGACAATGATTGTTGTTTTAATGTTTATTTCTCCTTTAAGTATGCTACAAACCAGGTTTTTGTAAAATTCGGTAAATTAGTTTTCTCCTCATTTAATAGTCTTCACTACCTAAATGAGAACTACAAGCATCCCACGCTTCCTGCTAAAATATTAAAGCTGAAAGACTGTATGGAACAGTGGTATCATAGACAGTTGTTTCTTTTACACCCAGTCAACTTGGCAAAATTTTTTGTAAAGTGAAACGATAAATCAGACTTGGAGACTGTAAAAGTCTCAGTAAGCAGGGTACGGATTCTGTTACGATGAATTCTTTACCAATGAACACTTAAAATAAAATTCACCCGCAATGTGAACAATGTCCCTATTCACTTTTCATTCAAGAGCAATGGCGCAAGAGGCAATGAGCTTCATTCATTGTGCTGAATGTGTTAATGAAGGCTGAATGATAACATATCGAGTCTTATTTTCGATTTACGGCCTGTCCCACGATGTCACCAGGAATCGTTCGATCGACAACTTGTATTGCAAACAACAATAAATTTTCTAATGTTTTTGTTGTTTGCAATACAAGTTGTCGATCGAACGAATTCTGGTATCGTGGGACAGGCCGTTAATCGTAAGCGAGAAAAATAAAAGTTTTCAGTAGAAGGTTTTTTTTTCTTTATAATATTTAAATATGTTTTATATACATATAAATTCTCGCTTACTCGATTTGAAAAAAATAATGAGTTAGGGCGTTTTTGTTTTTGTTGTAGAGGAGTTTTGAATAATTAAATATATTTTAAAATTATTTTAAAAGGAAATTATATTAATAATTATATTAATAAGAAGAAATCTAAGGGATAATTAAAAAGTGTTTGATAACCCCATTAAATGCTGCCATAATGCCACATCCGTTGATTAGAGCCTGAAATTAAAAAAAATAGTTAAACTTTAAAAATTGTCCTCAATCCTGAGTCCATACTTGATAGATTGTTATCATGACAAATGTTAAATTCCATATAGGAAAAACAGCTAAGATAAAAAGAATTATTTTTCAACATAAAGTTTGAGTTTTGTCATGATAAAGATATATCATTTATAGACGTAGGGTAATAAATGTTTTTAATGATTCATGTAATAGTTTTAAAAAAACTTTCATTTGCTTCTATTATTTATTTCAATTGGAAAATTTTAATTAAAATTATTAATAAATTAAAAAGTGGAAATTCAATTTAATTTTTATTCATGTTACTAATTGATATAATCATTGCAATTGATATTGAAAACCTATGATTTCTGCAAAGATAAATAATTTTTAGTTCACAAAGAATCAAAATGTTTATAAGTAAAAGTTATTGCTACCTTCTATAAAAATAAATTATAAAATTAAATTTTTGCAACAAATAGTTATTAAAAAGAGCTTAAAGCTTAATTACTTTCCATATCTTATCATTCACATACATAAGTGTCATAATTTAAGGGTTAAGACAATACTGTGGTTACCTGAACAAGCATCACTTCAATGGTATGACATTTTAAGTTATGAAACCAAAAAAGTTTGAAAAACCGCAGCGTTAGAGTTAATGACTTTAATATTGATACTTATGTGGTTAATCGCAATATAATTCCAGTCAAGATTTCCCAGCAAAAAATTTCAATATGCCAGTCTCAATTTTTTTTATATTTTGTTTTCTAACACAAGACAACCCGCGAAGCGATTAGCTTGTCTGCGGAAAACACCCAGGGTCTATGGCGGGAATCGAACCCACGACCTCTGGACTGAGAGGCTAGCATTGCTACCTCTCAGCCACAGGGGCACTCAGCCAAAAAAAATATTATCGGGCTTGGAATTGAGTATTTATGGTGGAAGGTTAATGATTTTTAACAAGGTGTGACACTAAAATAATCGGTTCTTGGAGAACTACTTACTTTGTTTACGTAATCTATTAAAATTAAAATAATCATACTTCTCATATATCAACTACTACATCCTTTTTTTTTAATTTTATGTCAAATGACTTGTAAGCGAGTAATGAAATTTGGCAATCATAAAAGTAAGGCATTATATGGCAAGTAGTTCTGATGGTAATCTCTAATTTTTTTTACTGAGCTGTTGTCGTTTTAAGGTTTTAGATGTACAAGTGTTTATAATTTTATTGTCCACCTTACAGATATTAAATCATCACCTCATAATTGCTATGGAAACTCTAAATGAGTTCCCCGCACTTAAAGTCTTGAAACTAAAGTTGCCGGTAAACGATAAAAGGCATTAAAGCAAAAAAAAAAAAAAAATCCCAGCGAGCATATGTACGTAATTTGCATTAAGCATTTTTTCATGAAATTTCATGAATCTTGTTGCACGAATGTTATATAAAAAAGGACGTAGAATAAATCTCTGGTGCATTTTTCGAAACTTTTTTGGAATAAGGCCTTCTATTGACAAATAAAAAATGTTCATGCTACTAATTTCATGAAAAAAATGTACGTTTTATGTGGTCGTTAATTGCAAAATAATTAATTAATCTAATGTTTGTGTCATTTTAGCAATTTTATATTAAATTTTAATGTGGCACAAATAAATGATAATTATGATAATATTAGTATCAGAGCTTACAATATACTCGTAATTACAATTTGTTAATCATTTCTCAAAAGCCCAAGCAACGAATTTCTGCTGCGAGTGACAATAACATATAAATCGATTTTCGTATGGCCGTCATACTCACAAATCCCTGCGTTAATGTCCTTTAAACTATCTGTACACCAAATGCCCTTCAAAAATTCTTTCAGAAGTTTAACCAACTTCCTCATACGCAACATTAATTTGAGTCCTAAAGCCTGTTTGCCCATCACTGATTTCACTGTGCGCTCTATTTGCTCGTATATCAAGTGTACACCAAGAAAAAAAAAACTCTGCTTAAAGTTTACATTTACTTTAAATTAAATTATGCTCAAGTGCTTTTAAAATCCTTCCTCAGTTAAATTGATTTCCTTCTTAATGGTAATTGTGATAATAATTAAATTATTTAACTAGTAAATTGTTATCATTTAATTATTTTGTGCTATTTGCTAAACAATTGCTATGGTGTTCTTCCATTTTTAATTATTGCACCATTAAGTATGGCGTTGTGTATCATTGTTTGTATATTAAATTGTCAAATTATTTGTATAACATTCATACTGTATATGTCTTAAATATTTGCTTTTAGTTCACTATTACCATTAGATATACATAAATATTTTCATTATGCTTACGTAACAGTTAACATTTAAGTTTGCTCAAGCTAAAGCCAAGTTTTGTAGTTCTATAGGGGTTATTAGATACGAATAGTGACTTAATTATTTGTTCTACTAACATAAATATATCCAATCACTAAAAAACATTTTTATCATATTGATAACGATCTAAGATCTTTTGAAGGAAATTTAAATTTCAATTGCTTTTTCAATTGGTAACGCAAGTAAAATTCGGTAACCATCCATAATCGAGGTATTAAATATAGTAAAATGTCCAAGTGAATTATGAAAAATAAAACTTACAAGGAACGTATAAATAACAATAATCTCATTAATATCACCTATCGTCAGCCCATTATTGGTTTGGAGCATATGCCAAAAAGTCGGAAGGGAGAAAAACGACAAAGAAGGTTTACATAAAGTTTTCTCAAAATAAACCCGATAGATTTTTTTGTATTTTCACCATTGCTTCCCACACATGTTTGAAAGAAATGTGTAAATTTTAGTGAACTTTCATGAATAATGTTAAAATTTAATATTACTTTATTGTAAAAGTCAAAATACGTTTTGTGCCGCATGCACCACTTTTCTTAATTTATTTTCAAAAAGTAACTTTTTTTGCTCCATACGTATACTTAACTGCAGTGTCAAAGCTGTGAATTAGAATTTTGTTGTTTTGTTTATTTTTCTTGCTGTCCAGGAAAATAAGCCGTTCTTTTAACGCCGACAAAGAAGCCGCCGCCGTAATATTTTTAACTATCGATCCGCTTACAAACTTACACCAGAAAAACAAGTAATTGAAGTGTATTTAATATAAAGAATAATATTAAATTATTTCTGTTATACTCAAGCATGCACACTTAGGGTTTCTTTTATTTTATTTTAGTGTTTAATAAGTTTATATTAAAACATTTAATCGGCGGCTGCGCCTGGGTGATGATGGTTTTGCTTAACAGTCGCCGTTGAATGTTTGTTACGGCACCTTATTTTTTACTATTTATTTCTTATAGAAATGAAACAAAACAAGAGTTAACTTTACTTCGCATTTTTTTGTATGAAAAATTTGATACAAACGCCAAAAAGTGGCATGTACAGCAAACCAATACTAGTTCAACCTTAAAAAAATGCTAAATATCTCAGAAACCATAATTAATTTCGCGAAATATATTTTGGATTCAGAAAGGAGATATTCGAAATATGTATATATTCCCCATACCTAACTAATTTTTTTTAAATGGACAGTGGGTCAAACCAATAATGGGCTGACGCTTTGTTGTCATCATTTGATACATAACTATAAATAAAATAGATGAAAAATTGGTTGAATTTGGTTAACTTCAATGCTTGGTTTAATTTAGTTAATAAATAATAATGCAAAATATCAATTTGTTGTATTTTTTTTACTCAATAAGCATTCGCTAAGGCCATTAAGGTCATTTGTAAAACCTGTCATGATGAGCAGAAATAATAATACACAATTTTTTTTTTGCAAAATATTCATTTCTAATATAAATTGTTTATTCACCTCTTAAGCTGGTTGTGTTTTGATAACAGCCAGTCAAATATACATGTCATCGTAAATGATTTATGCTTGTTATATTATTTCTATTACTGAATGCTGCACATCGTACATCAATCAATTCACAACTAGATACATATACACAAACACATGCATACATACTAGGGATGCCAAACGGGAAATCCCGATCCCGGAAATCCCGGGATTTTCGGGATTTGTAAGATTCAATCCCGGGATTGCTTTTTCGGGATTTCTTAGCAATTTGTATTTAAAAAACTTAATAGATTAACATTTTCGTTGATTTTAGGGTATTTTTTTTATAATATTTAAAAGTCCCATACAATTTTATACGTGCAGTTTTAAAAATTTAATGACTATTCGTGGCATATTTCTTATAAATTAACAGCAAGTGCAAAATAAATTAACTACTTTCTCACGGTTATTTTCATCAAAGGTGAATCAATATACAACTAAGAATTATTTTGAAAACGAAAAGAAGCATATGAGCTTTGGAAGGAAAATAACATTTGGAAAATTCAATAAGTTTGACAAATTTATTGCGTCTTATTCTATATTATAAGGCCAATTATGAATAAAGTTCCATGAGAAATTTTGCCCGGGGAATAATTTCAAACAGTAGCAAATAATAGGAAAAAAAAAATTATGGAAAAGGGAGACATTTCTTGCGGAAATTTATTCATAATTGCAGTGTATAACTCTGTATATCGACTCCTCAACCCTTATCCGCTTTTCGGTAACAATTGAGTACTACTGACAGCTCCTTACAATTGAAGTAGAAAATAAAAAGTCGGGTTGACGTAAAAGCGAGAAATATTTACAGAATAATGCGTACTATTTTGTCTAAAAAATTGCTCTAGTGTGAATGTATGTTTTTTTACATTGCAGTTCAAAATTATTTTCGTTAGACCGTTTAGGTCGTTTTTGACACAAACCTATGACCTATTTAAATTACATGGGTTTGATCAAAGGTTTGTGTCAAAAATGACCGACTGAATGACATCGACTCAATTATAGTTTTATTCGAGTTGCAGAGTAGAAGGACAGCACACTAATGAACCATACTCCTCTTAGCGAACTTAGGACTACATATGTATCTGTTGAACTTGCAGAAAACAACTTATTTATGAATTTAAAAATTTTCAGTAGAAGAAAAATACTGGTCAAGTGCTCAGGCAAACTTTTAGTGGCATATTCATAAAAAAATATTTTAGGCTTATTAAGCGCTTATTTGACGTATTTCTTTAGGAAATTTGTCAAATAAACCTGTAATAAACCTAAACTTTTTTTATGAATACGGCGGTTAATGTATGTGCCTACAAAAATGTGATCATTAGACGTAATTTATAGAATTTGATTAGAATTGTGTATACATTTCTTTAAAATTTTCGACATGTTCAGCCTTATTATCGTTGTCATAGTAGTGACGAAATCGATTAAAAAATAGGTAATACCTGGTATATGTAACAACCGTAATGGCTACTTGTTGGTCAATCGCCATTAAAAAAACTTTAATAGATATATTTAAAAAAAACAATAATGTTTTTGCAGTTTATTTGTATGAAAGTGCATCTAAAATTTTCGTAAATCAACTTAAGCGATAGTGCTAAAATTCCACAGATATATACATTCGTTTTGATTTAGATTATAGAAAAACATTTATATTGAAAGCAAAAACAAGTTTTCATATTTAGTTATTGTTTTCAGTATAAATTCTCTAACATCAACTTAAAAATAGATGACAAAAATTCTTTCGATTTTTATTTCATACTAGTATTAAAATATTGTTAACTTTAAAGACAAATGTTTAATGATATATTATCAACATAAAAACTTTTAAAATGCATAAAATTTTTTATTAAAGTAATATTTATTAAAAAAAATTATTTATTTTACCAAAAAATTTTAGATCCCGAAATCTCGAAAATCCCGCGATCCCGAATATCCCGGGATTTTCGGGATCGGGATTTATAAATCCCAAATCCCGGGATTTCTAAAAATCGATCCCGATTGGCATCCCTAATACATACATATGTAAATTCAAAAAAGTTACAGTCGCAATCACTTCGCTGTACATCTGTAAAAAGTAAATAAATGCTTATATTAAAAAAAAACAACAACCAGAGCAAAACAATAAGCATAACACTACTTTGTAACAATGATTACAATGTAACGATTTATTTATTGAGTTTTTGCTGGTGTTCATGATGGAGAATAAACAAAGCTTTGTACTCCACACACACACACACACAGACACACACACACACAAGCACAAATACTCGTCTTTCACTCACTCGGCCAACCCATCTCACAATAACAATACTCGTAAATAAATATAACAAATCACACAAATAAAGACAAACAATGGCTGCCACTTAATCTCCCGCACTATCTCTCATTCTCTCGGGCATAAAAAATGTGTAAAACAAAAAAAAAAAGATATAGTACATACAAAAAAAAAAAACAAAGATACAAATAACAAAAGCAACAACAAACGTTTCCGCATAACTACTTCCGTTACAATTTCTACAATTGTTTCCGTTTCAACTGGGAATTATTTATAGACTTGAGTTTATTCACCTACACAGACAATAAACAAATGTACATACATACATACGCTTAAGCAATAATAAAGGTAAATTTTCATAAAGCGTAATTTACGAGGGTAGTCGCAGAATTGTGCAAGCTAGAAAAAAAGTAAATTTCTTTACATTCTTTACCAAATCAATACTCGTGTGTGGTAAAGAGAAG
This sequence comes from Tachina lurida, assembly GCA_944452675.1. Classification (NCBI taxonomy): domain Eukaryota; kingdom Metazoa; phylum Arthropoda; class Insecta; order Diptera; family Tachinidae; genus Tachina; species Tachina lurida. The sequence goes on along the minus strand of OX101753.1, from coordinate 161,737,427 downwards.
CTAGGATATTGAATTATTATGCAATGCTTTCAATTAATTAATTTTGTTAAACGCTTTGTATCACATATAGGGTTTATAGGCCGGCGGCATCACTGGACCATACTTTTCCCAGAACGATGAAAAATGTCAATAGAGAAATATACCAATTTTTTTTTGCCCAGAATGGAAAAATTAGTTTTATTTGTTATGTGGCTTCAAGTCACATGCGACGTGGTCAGCGATATTATGTACTTCGCTTGGTTGGTAATAATAATTTCACATTTTGTGGTAGTCTATGGGCCGCCAAGGACATGCTACTTGACCCCACTAGTTCTTGTTTTTTTTTAGATACGTGATGTCTGTCGTATAGAGGAACAAGCTAAGCACACTTGTAGCCATTGGCGTAGAACGGCTATTCTGTGGGGTGAATTGCACCCCCCTCCCCCCAAGAATTGCGGTTGCCCCCCAATGAATGATTAAAAATTGCATGTAATTATTTATTTTAATACTACTAATGGTAATCACCCATCATCATAATGTAGCCTAAAAAAATTATAGTTACGCCAATGCTTTCAACCCTGAAAGTCTGCTAAAATAAAAATGCGTTTTTAAAAATTTATATTTTCATTTTTTAATTACTAAAATTCAAATAATGGATTTCCGTAAAAAAGAAGAATTAATTTTTGAGTAGCACTCGTATGCGCAACTTCTTTGTTGCGGTACTTGAATTTTATTAACCTGTAGCTACCAGCTTATAATTAAGGCCAACAAATAATTTTTAATTTCATGAACGTTTACTAATAAACTTATTTATTTAAATACTTTTTTTGTGGAAGTGTAATATAAAATATGTACGAATGAAAGCCCTGCACAGTTCCATTTGAATACACACGTGTTTTGTCGTGTCAACACTACTGCTTGTTACCTTTCTGTAATAATTTAGTGGTAAATCAGAAATCCTGAAGATACTGCAAATGGGAATTTTATTTCTTAATTTTACGTACAAATCAGACGTAAAATTTAAGATACAGTTAAGAAGGTAAAGCACTACACTAAAAATACTTTGGTATCGCTCACATTGTACTATTAGTACTCGTATTTAATGTATTGCACTTTCTTCATAACATTGCACTATAGGTCAAATCATCACTTTTTCTGTGCGAAATTAAAACCGCCTACCAAATCATGATATTCTAACTAAATGCTGAACAAATGTCTTCAAAATTTTATTTATTTAAATTTAGTTAATATTAAAGATTTTTCTTTTACAACACAAGAAAACAAATTTGTCGGTAAATTTTAATTTTTCTATCATGGTAGGATTTTCTCAGGAAATCCCCATATACATCGTACATGTATCATACAAAAAAATGGGCTATACATAGTCCATTTTTCATACAGAAAATTTTAAATCGGCCATATATCGCAAAATTTTCATATAGAAAAATCTAATGGACTTCAAATCGAGAATTTTTCATACCAAATTTGTTTGCATAAAAAATAACCGATGTACAGTGCATCTAATTTCTTGCATAAAAAATAGACGATATATAGTAAATTAATTTTTTTGCATTAAAATTGGAAGATGTATAGTCCATTTAATTTTTTGCAAAAAATAGACGATTTATAGTCCATTTAATTTTTTGCAGGAAAAAAATTTTAGCATGAAAAATGAATGTTGTATAGTCCGTCCATTTATTTTTTTGCAAGAAAACATTGTTTGCATGAAAAATGGACGATGCATTACCCCATTTAAGTTTTAGATTTTTTACGATTTTTTATAGTCCATTTAATTTTTTTGCAACAAATAATAGACGATGTACAGTCCATTTAATTTTTTGCATGAAAATTATTTTGCATGAAAAATGGACGATGTATAGTCTATTTAATTTTTTTCTTTAAAATTTTTTTGGTTGAAAATGGACGATATATAGCCCACTTCATTTTTTCCATAAAAATTTTTTTCCATGAAAAATGGACGATGTATAGTATAGTTCATTTAATGAAATGACAAATGGACGATGCATAGTCCATTTAATTTTTTGCAAGAAAATATGGTTTGCATAAAAATTTACTATGTATAGTTCGTTTAATTTTTTGCAAGAAAAATGGACAGTGTATAGTTTGCCTAATTTTTTGAGTGAAAAATGGACAATGTGTAGTTCATTTAATTGTAACTTGGATTTAATATCGGTTTAGAGAGCTTAGCCTTGTCCAGGATTTACTTACGGATCAACAAAGCATTAGCCTGTCGTATTATCCTCGTCCGAGTAGTGGCAGCAATCGGTTACAATTACGGTTACGGTATTGCGGGGTATTGCTGGCACCTTAGATTTTTCGACGTTGTACAGTCTTACTAACTAGTTGATAATATACAATCAGCCCAATTATGAACAACAATTCCGTGCGAGTTTTTTCACTTTTCCCTTTTCTCCTATTACGAACTTGTGTTTTCCCTTTTTTTACCAAATGCGGGAATAAAAAAAACTCCCCGGGGAAAAAATAGGTATTATGAACGCCGTTGAACTTGTTTTTTTCACTAAAAATCTTTCCCTTGCAAAACAGAAGGGAGTTTACATAAAAACATAGTTAATACACAATTAAAACACAATTTATATACATAAACTTGTATTTTATAGTTTTTGTATATAAAAAAAACACAAATAATGCTCAAATAAATCATTTATAAGCTTTTTTTCAAGTTTACGAATTTTATTAATTTTGTATATTCTCTCACTCAAAAAAAAAAAGGAGAAACAAAATGTCACCAACAAGCAAAACAACGAGCTTCGTAACGCGGTGATGCCACGTATTACTCTTTTTTGTTCCCAAGGAATTTATGATTGGAGGAATGTTTTCTCGAGAAAATTATTTTCCGTGAGAAATAAATTCCGAGGGAATATTCATGATTGGGCTGAATAACTCTTAATCCTAAGGTGCTTAAATCTATACTATCTTATACTAAGTAAACAATCAGGCAAAGCCGCTGTGGAAAACAGTCAACCGAAGCACAAAAAATGGACGATGTATAGTCCACTGAATTTTTTGCATGAAAAGTGGACTATGTATAGTCCATTTAATTATTTGCATGAAAAACGGACTATGTATAGTCCATTTAATTTTTTACATAAAAAATGGACGATGTATAGTTCATTTAATAAAATTACAAATGGAAGATGTATAGTCCATTTAATTTTTTGCATAACATTTTTTTTTCATAATGAACAATGTATGTATAGTCCATTTAATTTTTTACATAAAATTTTTAACCATAAAAAATGGACGATGCATAGTTCATTTAGTGAAATGACAAATGGAAGAGGTATAGCCTATTTAATTTTTTGCATGAAAAATGGACGATGTATAGTTTATTTAATGAAATGATAAATGGACGATGTATAGTCCATTTAATTTTTTGCATGAAAATATTTTTGCATAAAAAATGGACGATGTATAGTTCATTTAGTGAAATGACAAATGGAACAGGTATAGTCCATTTAATATTTTGCATGAAAAATGGACAATGTATAGTTTATTTAATGAAATGACAAATGGACGATGTATAGTCCATTTAATTTGTGGCATAAAAATTTTTTTCCATGAAAAATGGACGATGTTTTGTTCATTTAATATTTTGTATGAAATTTTTTTGCGTGAAAAATGGACGATGTATAGTCCATTTAATTTTTTGCATATACATTTTTTGCATGAAAAATGGACGATATATAGTTCATTTAATGCAATGACAAATGGAAGATGTATAGTCCATTTAATTTTTCGCATAAATTTTTTTTTGCATGAAATATGGACGAAAAAATTAAATGGACTATATACGTCGTCTTGTTTTCATGCAAAAAATTTAATAGACTATACGTCATCCATTTTTCATGCAAAAAAATTTTTTATGAAAAAAATTTAATGGACTATACATCGTCTTTTTTTAAATTTTTATGAAAAAATTTAATCGACTGTAAATCGTCCGATTCGTATGCCAAAAATTATATAGACTATACATCGTCTATTTTAGATGCAAAAAATGAAATGGACTGGTTATATATACAAAATTTAATGGATTATACATCGTCCATTTTTAAATTTAAAAAAAAAAGTAAATGGACTATAATTCGTCCATTTCGTATGTAACAAATTAAATGGACTATATACGTCGTCTTGTTTTCATGCAAAAAATTTAATAGACTATACGTCATCCATTTTGCATGCAAAAAATTTTTTTATGAAAAAAATTTAATGGACTATACATCGTCTTTTTTTTAAATTTTTATGAAAAAATTTAATCGACTATAAATCGTCCGATTCGTATGCAAAAAATTATATAGACTATACATCGTCTATTTTACATGCAAAAAGTTAAATGGACTGACTATATATACAAAATTTAATGGACTATACATCGTCCACTTTTAAATTTTTTATAAAAAATTAAATGGACTATAATTCGTCCATTTCGTATGTAACAAATTAAATGGACTATATACGTCGTCTTGTTTTCATGCAAAAAATTTAATAGACTATACGTCATCCATTTTTCATGCAAAAAAATTTTTTATGAAAAAAATTTAATGGACTATACATCGTCTTTTTTTCAATTTTTATGAAAAAATTTAATCGACTGTAAATCGTCCGATTCGTATGCCAAAAATTATATAGACTATACATCGTCTATTTTAGATGCAAAAAATTAAATGGACTGGCTATATATACAAAATTTAATGGATTATACATCGTCCATTTTTAAATTTAAAAAAAAAGTAAATGGACTATAATTCGTCCATTTCGTATGTTACAAATTAAATGGACTATATACGTCGTCTTGTTTTCATGCAAAAAATTTAATAGACTATACGTCATCCATTTTTCATGCAAAAAAATTTTTTATGAAAAAAATTTAATGGACTATACATCGTCTTTTTTTTCAATTTTTATGAAAAAATTTAATCGACTGTAAATCGTCCGATTCGTATGCCAAAAATTATATAGACTATACATCGTCTATTTTAGATGCAAAAAATTAAATGGACTGGCTATATATACAAAATTTAATGGACTATATATACATCGTCCACTTTTAAATTTTTTATAAAAAATTAAATGGACTATAATTCGTCCATTTCGTATGTAACAAATTAAATGGACTATATACGTCGTCTTGTTTTCATGCAAAAAATTTAATAGACTATACGTCATCCATTTTTCATGCAAAAAAATTTTTTATGAAAAAAATTTAATGGACTATACATCGTCTTTTTTTCAATTTTTATGAAAAAATTTAATCGACTGTAAATCGTCCGATTCGTATGCCAAAAATTATATAGACTATACATCGTCTATTTTACATGCAAAAAGTTAAATGGACTGACTATATATACAAAATTTAATGGACTATACATCGTCCACTTTTAAATTTTTTATAAAAAATTAAATGGACTATAATTCGTCCATTTCGTATGTAACAAATTAAATGGACTATATACGTCGTCTTGTTTTCATGCAAAAAATTTAATAGACTATACGTCATCCATTTTTCATGCAAAAAAATTTTTTATGAAAAAAATTTAATGGACTATACATCGTCTTTTTTTAAATTTTTATGAAAAAATTTAATCGACTGTAAATCGTCCGATTCGTATGCCAAAAATTATATAGACTATACATCGTCTATTTTAGATGCAAAAAATTAAATGGACTGGCTATATATACAAAATTTAATGGACTATACATCGTCCACTTTTAAATTTTTTATAAAAAATTAAATGGACTATAATTCGTCCATTTCGTATGTAACAACTATATACGTCGTCTTGGTTTCATGCAAAAAATTTAATAGGCTATACGTCATCCATTTTTCATGCAAAAAAATTTTTTATGAAAAAAATTTAATGGACTATACATCGTCTTTTTTTCAATTTTTATGAAAAAATTTAATCGACTGTAAATCGTCCGATTCGTATGCAAAAAATTATATAGACTATACATCGTCTATTTTAGATGTAAAAAATTAAATGGACTGGCTATATATACAAAATTTAATGGATTATACATCGTCCATTTTTAAATTTAAAAAAAAAAGTAAATGGACTATAATTCGTCCATTTCGTATGTAACAAATTAAATAGACTATATACGTCGTCTTGTTTTCATGCAAAAAATTTAATATACTATACGTCATCCATTTTTCATGCAAAAAAATTTTTTATGAAAAAAATTTAATGGACTATATATACATCGTCTTTTTTTCAATTTTTATGAAAAAATTTAATCGACTGTAAATCGTCCGATTCGTATGCAAAAAATTATATAGACTATACATCGTCTATTTTAGATGCAAAAAATGAAATGGACTGGCTATATATACAAAATTTAATGGATTATACATCGTCCATTTTTAAATTTTTTATAAAAAATTAAATGGACTATAATTCGTCCATTTCGTATGTAACAAATTAAATGGACTATATACGTCGTCTTGTTTTCATGCAAAAAATTTAATAGACTATACGTCATCCATTTTTCATGCAAAAAAATTTTTTATGAAAAAAATTTAATGGAATATACATCGTCTTTTTTTCAATTTTTATGAAAAAATTTAATCGACTGTAAATCGTCCGATTCGTATGCCAAAAATTATATAGACTATACATCGTCTATTTTACATGCAAAAAGTTAAATGGACTGACTATATATACAAAATTTAATGGACTATACATCGTCCACTTTTAAATTTTTTATAAAAAATTAAATGGACTATAATTCGCCCATTTCGTATGTAACAAATTAAATGGACTATATACGTCGTCTTATTTTCATGCAAAAAATTTAATAGACTATACGTCATCCATTTTTCATGCAAAAAAATTTTTTATGAAAAAAATTTAATGGACTATTATACATCGTCTTTTTTTAAATTTTTATGAAAAAATTTAATCGACTGTAAATCGTCCGATTCGTATGCCAAAAATTATATAGACTATACATCGTCTATTTTACATGCAAAAAGTTAAATGGACTGACTATATATACAAAATTTAATGGATTATACATCGTCCATTTTTAAATTTAAAAAAAAAGTAAATGGACTATAATTCGACCATTTCGTATGTAACAAATTAAATGGACTATATACGTCGTCTTGTTTTCATGCAAAAAATTTAATAGACTATACGTCATCCATTTTTCATGCAAAAAAATTTTTTATGAAAAAAATTTAATGGACTATACATGGTCTTTTTTTCAATTTTTATGAAAAAATTTAATCGACTGTAAATCGTCCGATTCGTATGCCAAAAATTATATAGACTATACATCGTCTATTTTAGATGCAAAAAATTAAATGGACTGGCTATATATACAAAATTTAATGGACTATACATCGTCCACTTTTAAATTTTTTATAAAAAATTAAATGGACTATAATTCGTCCATTTCGTATGTAACAAATTAAATGGACTATATACGTCGTCTTGTTTTCATGCAAAAAATTTAATAGACTATACGTCATCCATTTTTCATGCAAAAAAATTTTTTATGAAAAAAATTTAATGGACTATACATCGTCTTTTTTTCAATTTTTATGAAAAAATTTAATCGACTGTAAATCGTCCGATTCGTATGCCAAAAATTATATAGACTATACATCGTCTATTTTAGATGCAAAAAATTAAATGGACTGGCTATATATACAAAATTTAATGGACTATACATCGTCCACTTTTAAATTTTTTATAAAAAATTAAATGGACTATAATTCGTCCATTTCGTATGTAACAAATTAAATGGACTATATACGTCGTCTTGTTTTCATGCAAAAAATTTAATAGACTATACGTCATCCATTTTTCATGCAAAAAAATTTTTTATGAAAAAAATTTAATGGACTATACATGGTCTTTTTTTCAATTTTTATGAAAAAATTTAATCGACTGTAAATCGTCCGATTCGTATGCCAAAAATTATATAGACTATACATCGTCTATTTTAGATGCAAAAAATTAAATGGACTGGCTATATATACAAAATTTAATGGACTATACATCGTCCACTTTTAAATTTTTTATAAAAAATTAAATGGACTATAATTCGTCCATTTCGTATGTAACAAATTAAATGGACTATATACGTCGTCTTGTTTTCATGCAAAAAATTTAATAGACTATACGTCATCCATTTTTCATGCAAAAAAATTTTTTATGAAAAAAATTTAATGGACTATACATCGTCTTTTTTTCAATTTTTATGAAAAAATTTAATCGACTGTAAATCGTCCGATTCGTATGCCAAAAATTATATAGACTATACATCGTCTATTTTAGATGCAAAAAATTAAATGGACTGGCTATATATACAAAATTTAATGGACTATACATCGTCCACTTTTAAATTTTTTATAAAAAATTAAATGGACTATAATTCGTCCATTTCGTATGTAACAAATTAAATGGACTATATACGTCGTCTTGTTTTCATGCAAAAAATTTAATAGACTATACGTCATCCATTTTTCATGCAAAAAAGTTTTTTATGAAAAAAATTTAATGGACTATACATCGTCTTTTTTTCAATTTTTATGAAAAAATTTAATCGACTGTAAGTCGTCCGATTCGTATGCCAAAAATTATATAGACTATACATCGTCTATTTTAGATGCAAAAAATTAAATGGACTGGCTATATATACAAAATTTAATGGACTATACATCGTCCACTTTTAAATTTTTTATAAAAAATTAAATGGACTATAATTCGTCCATTTCGTATGTAACAAATTAAATGGACTATATACGTCGTCTTGTTTTCATGCAAAAAATTTAATAGACTATACGTCATCCATTTTTCATGCAAAAAAATTTTTTATGAAAAAAATTTAATGGACTATACATCGTCTTTTTTTCAATTCTTATGAAAAAATTTAATCGACTGTAAATCGTCCGATTCGTATACCAAAAATTATATAGACTATACATCGTCTATTTTACATGCAAAAAGTTAAATGGACTGACTATATATACAAAATTTAATGGATTATACATCGTCCATTTTTAAATTTAAAAAAAAAAGTAAATGGACTATAATTCGTCCATTTCGTATGTAACAAATTAAATGGACTATATACGTCGTCTTGTTTTCATGCAAAAAATTTAATAGACTATACGTCATCCATTTTTCATGCAAAAAAATTTTTTATGAAAAAAATTTAATGGACTATACATCGTCTTTTTTAAATTTTTATGAAAAAATTTAATCGACTGTAAATCGTCCGATTCGTATGCCAAAAATTATATAGACTATACATCGTCTATTTTAGATGCAACAAATTAAATGGACTGGATATATATATAAAATTTAATGGACTATACATCGTCCACTTTTAAATTTTTTATAAAAAATTAAATGGACTATAATTCGTCCATTTCGTATGTAACAAATTAAATGGACTATATACGTCGTCTTGTTTTCATGCAAAAAATTTAATAGACTATACGTCATCCATTTTTCATGCAAAAAAATTTTTTATGAAAAAAATTTAATGGACTATACATCGTCTTTTTTTTAAATTTTTATGAAAAAATTTAATCGACTGTAAATCGTCCGATTCGTATGCCAAAAATTATATAGACTATACATCGTCTATTTTAGATGCAAAAAATTAAATGAACTGGCTATATATACAAAATTTAATGGACTATACATCGTCCACTTTTAAATTTTTTATAAAAAATTAAATGGACTATAATTCGCCCATTTCGTATGTAACAAATTAAATGGACTATATACGTCGTCTTGTTTTCATGCGAAAAATTTAATAGACTATACGTCATCCATTTTTCATGCAAAAAAATTTTTTATGAAAAAAATTTAATGGACTATACATCGTCTTTTTTTTCAATTCTTATGAAAAAATTTAATCGACTGTAAATCGTCCGATTCGTATACCAAAAATTATATAGACTATACATCGTCTATTTTACATGCAAAAAGTTAAATGGACTGACTATATATACAAAATTTAATGGATTATACATCGTCCATTTTTAAATTTAAAAAAAAAGTAAATGGACTATAATTCGTCCATTTCGTATGTAACAAATTAAATGGACTATATACGTCGTCTTGTTTTCATGCAAAAAATTTAATAGACTATACGTCATCCATTTTTCATGCAAAAAAATTTTTTATGAAAAAAATTTAATGGACTATACATCGTCTTTTTTTAAATTTTTATGAAAAAATTTAATCGACTGTAAATCGTCCGATTCGTATGCCAAAAATTATATAGACTATACATCGTCTATTTTAGATGCAAAAAATTAAATGGACTGGCTATATATACAAAATTTAATGGACTATACATCGTCCACTTTTAAATTTTTTATAAAAAATTAAATGGACTATTATAATTCGTCCATTTCGTATGTAACAAATTAAATGGACTATATACGTCGTCTTGTTTTCATGCAAAAAATTTAATAGACTATACGTCATCCATTTTTCATGCAAAAAAATTTTTTATGAAAAAAATTTAATGGACTATACATCGTCTTTTTTTTTAATTTTTATGAAAAAATTTAATCGACTGTAAATCGTCCGATTCGTATGCCAAAAATTATATAGACTATACATCGTCTATTTAAGATGCAAAAAATTAAATGGACTGACTATATATACAAAATTTAATGGACTATACATCGTCCACTTTTAAATTTTTTATAAAAAAATTAAATGGACTATAATTCGTCCATTTCGTATGTAACAAATTAAATGGACTATATACGTCGTCTTGTTTTCATGCAAAAAATTTAATAGACTATACGTCATCCATTTTTCATGCAAAAAAATTTTTTATGAAAAAAATTTAATGGACTATACATCGTCTTTTTTTTTCAATTTTTATGAAAAAATTTAATCGACTATATAAATCGTCCGATTCGTATGCAAAAAAATTATATAGACTATACATCGTCTATTTTAGATGCAAAAAAATAAATGGACTGGCTATATATACAAAATTTAATGGATTATAGTACATCGTCCATTTTTAAATTAAAAAAAAAAGTAAATGGAATATAATTCGTCCATTTCGTATGTAACAAATTACATGAACTATATACGTCGTCTTGTTTTCATGCAAAAAATTTAATAGACTACACGTCATCCATTTCTCATGCAAAAAAAAATTTTATAAAAAAAATTAAATGGACTATAATTCGTCCATTTCGTATGGAACAAATTCATTTTTCATGCAAAAAAAATTTTTATGAAAAAAATTTAATGGACTATACATACATCGCCTTTTTTTAAATTTTTTATGAAAAAATTTATATTTTTTGTTATTATATTTTCAAAAACTAGGTAAATAAGGTGCAAGGCTAAGGGTCTCGAAGCCTTTTTGTATACATCAGATACTTATATTATAGGAAGCCCCTTTCTTGTCTAGAGTGTCCAGCGAAGTACAGTACAGTGGCTTCGCTAGAAACTCACAGATCACACATCTGCCAATATTGGTGTCTATATAAAAGAAAACTTTTATATTAGCTTAAATTTTTCTACCTTTAATATTGACACATACAAATAATTGAGTAGAGCTCATCTGACTGCCAAATGTATGCCAAAACAGAAGTTTAAGAGCTTTGATCATAAAATTCTGTTCATGAATAGCAACAGCTAATTGATGTCAAATAATATAAAAAAAAAACTCTTTAAATTTCAATGCACTTTCGATTACTTAATATGTGGTGTATTGATGCAGCTGAATGTACGAATACTAACAAGGGTTATATATCACAAGCATCGATAAATGACTAACCCTAATATTCTGTTTGAGTTTAGGTTAATGTTTAAAAAGGAGATGTTGCCATTGTATCAATCACTCACTCGTTCGTTCATTTTAAAAATGGCTTTGCAAACGTCCTTTGTTTAAGCATGATTTTACAATTAGCTGTATACTGGTAACATGTGACCATAATCTATTTTACTTTGAGGCATGTTCACTCATGCGATAATTTTCGTACGTTTTTGTGTTAAAGTCAGGGCTGTAAAAGTCTAAATTTAGTTTATCAGCAATCAATCAATAAATTTTATTATTTAATTTGCAGACAAATAATTGTTAATTAACAATAGTTTCTTGCAGCAGCTTTAGACTCAAAGTTTCTTGCTTCTGAAAGAAGTTTATCAATTTTAAAAATAATAATATTTTGTTCATATTGAACTTACTGCTTGAAGTACTGCCTGCTGTCTCATACATAGTTTTGCAGCAGGCCTTAATTGATTTTTTTACTGTCGCTCACTGTGTGGCAATCATTTTTATTTTGTTTGTTTTTTCTTAACGAAAGACTTTGTAGCTAAATGGATCTAATTTTTTATTTTTTTTTTGTAATGCTACCCAAACAATACAATGTACATAATGTACTTGCACTTTATGTTATACGGCTGGGAAAAATACAATTTTAAATTAAGGCATACAAGTACAAGAGTCTCACACTTGCCGCATATTGGCATATTGGCCAAAATGAAATTAAGGACGCAACGTGCGTGTACTGCTAATGAAATTTTTGTTTTTTTGAAATTGTTCTATTTAAAAATTTAATTGTACTTTAAGTAACACATTTGCATGGCACTGATGAAAGAGGATGTTTTTCCTTTAAAAAGAAAATGTGCTGTATTCGCATGGCAGTAACTTCCATTTTTACAAAATAATTATATGTGATAACATCTTATTTTATTATTTAGCTAATGCTCTTCTTTTTTAACTTTTCTTCCTTTTACAGGTCTAGAAAAATTTGGGAAAATAAATTAAAGTTGTGTGGCTTCTTAAGCAAATGTGGCGTCTTGGACGAGTATGTCATTGACGGAGCCTGTCGAGATCGTGGAACTGTTTTCGGAATGTATAATGTGTTGTAATTAATATATAAATTTTTAGACTCATCTGTAAAAGAAAAATAAATATTAGTTAAATTTAATTATTATTCGAACTCTATTTGTTGCTATATTTATAATTTGAACGGGCTAAGGTATCATATCGCTTTTTAAGCCAAATTACATGTGATAATTATTAAGGAACAAATAACATCAAAGATGGCAAACTTGGGTCTTCATTACAAAACACATTTCAGCAAATTGAAATACGATGATCAAACCAATTCACATACTCCATTTGCAAAAAAGTTTCGTATATAAGGCAGAAATCGACATCAACTGACACCACACACACAGTGGACAAAACACAGAAGAACGCTGATGATGAAGGTTTAGTGGCCTTCGAAAACGGCTTGCTGTTCCGTTCAACTATCTGTTGTCAGAATATTTACAACAAACTTTGATGTTATTTGTTCATTAATAATTATCATATGTAATTTGGCTTAAAAAGCGATACGAACCTTAGCCCGTTTAAATTATAAATATAGAAAAATAAATATCTTATCGACGAATTCGTCAACGTGAACGAAACTCGTCGTTCGTCCCAATTGTGTTCCTAGCATTATTTTTTATGACGAAAGTACTCATCGAAAAATTCGTCGTTCGTCCCAGTTGCGTTCCTAGCATCTGAAATAGATTTAATTCTATTCTGTACTCCGACGAACGACGAAAAAACAATTCTCTCTCTCTCTCTCTATTTGCACACAGAATAACCAACTTTATCAATTATAAGAGCTAAATTCGCTGAATAAATTCGTCGTTGTTGTGTCTCACACAAAACGAATTTACGCAGGGAATTCTTATTTTTTAATTTGTCTTACCAACAAGCATCAGCCACTTGATCAAATATCAATATAAATAACGTTTGATTAATGCCGAAATATTCTTTACTTTCGCTTACTATGCTAACAAAAAATAAAAATAAAAAATTTATAACGTCACATTCGTTTATTCTAAAAAAAAATGTATTTGTCTAGCTGATTTTATTAGAAAACTTCTCAAGAAGCACTTGAATCTTACTTTAGGCAGTTAAATAAACAAAAATATGTACTTGAGTTTACTTAAAAAGAACAAACTAAACAAGGCAAATAAATTCACTTTATTATTCGAGTTTAGTGACTCCCTTTTGAAATTATTTCAAAGGTGTTGCAAGTGTACACTTCTAGTCAAAGTTTATTTGTATGGCCTTGTGAGTTTACAGCAGCAAAACAAAAGTTTCATTGGAAAAAAATCAGTAATGAAATTGAATTACATTAAAAACAAAAGAAACATGAGATAATATAATAAAGATGCTTAGCAGGACCAACAACAAGATAATTGTCCATGAACTAAATCACAATAAAAGAAATAAATTAAAGAAGTAAATTAAATACAAAAGAAAACACAACAAAGAACAGTGACAGCTAAAATAGTTAAGCAACTTGTGTGGCATTCAACATCTTGTGCCTGCAAAAACCAAAAGTATCCTTAGGCCGGGCTGAAACAAAGAATTGTAATAAGTTAAAAAAGCAATTGCTAACAATTTAATAGAAAGTACAATTGTTAAAATAATATTAAACTAGTTAGCTAACAGTATAAATTTAGCAATAATATTGAACAAATTTTACCAGTGTAAGCAGCTTTCTTTGCAAAATCTAAAAATATGTTTCTTCTGTCTACTTGGAGATACGAATAATTAACGCCACTAATTAAAACAAAAACTTATTGAATCTATTATAATTTTAGCTGAACATTTGATTCGGTTTAATTTAGCAAACATTTTTTCTCTTTTATACTAAGGTTTTAATACTTTAAAATTAAGGCTAATACACTTAGGGCTAATAACTCAGTCAAAGTTTAAACGTTGGTTTTGTTAAACTAAACTCAAATTTATATGAAGTTTAAACTAAACACGAGTTAATCAGTGAACCATACCTTATGTGTAGTTTAAAAAATAATATTGTGGCAGCACTAGAATAAATGTCAAAAACAGCTGCAAGGCTATCAATTCTTTGCACAATCAAAAATGCAAAACAAAAATAAAAAATATTAATTAAAGGTCGCCAAGTTTTACTGAGAAGGGAATTATATTTATGCTTGACGAATTAGAATAGTCGTAGTACAAAAGAATAATAGAATGTAAGAAAACAGGTCAAACAGGATATGTAGAAAAAGTTGAGTGATTTTTGGGTTTGCTAATTTAAACATATTTTATACCAACAATAGAGAATAACCTGCACTGATTTATTAGCCCTCAGGGTGACTTTTTGAGTTCATGATTAGAGATTAAATTAACCTTAATCTTCATATGTGATTTTTGGGTAGACTATTATATGTTTTTACTTGCTAGTTTAAGCGGCCAATCGTGGTGGTTTAATCTTACATTATTATTGCCAACATACGAGTATACTTTTGAAACATATAACTATTTGTAAAAATTATATGATAAAATAGTTTTAAGAAATAATTTAAATTTCTTATTTCAATATGGAAAAATATTAATTTTCAGTATTTATTTATTAATTTTGTTTATTTTTAAATATTTTAATACAGTTTTATGTTCTACTGAAAATGATTGAATCAATGTGACGCATTCTTATTTTTAAGTTGCAGCTTTTGCCTGAATGTACACATAATAAGAAGTTTAAACTATCACTCAAAAACATCAAACTCAATTAATGTGAGATTAATGTCCCTTTTCACAATCTATGATCAAGAGTTAACGTAAACTTAAACTGACAGTTGTTCATACAAAACTTGCCGTTAAAGTCCCTGTTAGCTTTTAATTGTACATTGTGAAAAGGACCGTAAGTTAATTTTCGAATTAGCTAATTACACAAATAAACTAATTTTAATCTCGAACCCAAAAAGTCGCCCTTAGTTTTAGTTAAATGGCAGGAAATTTTATTTATTTTTCTGGCTGTTCATTGGACAGTCCATAAATAATATTTTTCAACAGCGATGTGTGAAGTGTGGTTTACGTATGTAAGCAAAGTGTTTGTATTTGTAATGTTGTATATTCCAAATATAACTGCAACAACAACATCAACTTACCATTTCGTAGTTTAAAATGTATAGCCTTACACATTTTGCAATTGCCAGCGGCAGACAATAAGGTGACATATGCTATTATTTGTTAGATTTAATACAATTAAAGCAATCACTTAATGATACATTGTATTGACTACAAAACAATGAAATCATGAATGTTGTGCCATACGATATCAGCTATACTAGAAGTTGGTGTCGTGAGTATAATTAGCAATAATCTTATTCACCTTCAAAGTGTTCAGATTTATAACCAAGTCATCTCAGCAAAAAATACATAAATTTGATTTAGAAGCTTTAAGTAGATACAAGTAAGTTTAAGTTTGACAGGTCGCTAAGAAAATGAAATAAGTTTTCAGCTTATTAGGGTTCAAGCCACAGGTCTCTCTGTTTTACCTGACAGCAGGTAAGGCATAAAGCAGGTACACATGCTGAAATGACAGACAGATAGAAAGAAGATGAGTTAAGTTCATTTTAAGGGTTCGGCCTGAAGTCCACATTCAAGTGCTATCAGATGCACAATCTGTTGGAGCTTCAACTTTATGAGCAATTAATGTCAAAGACTTCATATTCGGACTAAACATGGATATAAGAGACTTGTAGGCAGTAGATAATTTAATTATAATTTAAAATTTGCAATTTCCTTGTAATAAAAATTCCATGCGCTGCCTTAAAGTTACAACATAAAGCAAATAATTATGCAACATGCAAAAACTCTTTGCGAAAACACCATTATTATGCTATAAACACAATTGGGACGAACGACGAATTTCGTTCACATTGACGAATTCGTCGATAAGAATTCGCTGAGTAAATTCGTCGTATGAAGCACAATAACGACGAATTTCCTCACCGAATTCTGCTGTCATAATTGATAAAGTTGTTTATTGTGTATGCAAAGAGAGAGAGAGAAAATTGTTTTTTCGTCGTTCGTCGGCGTACAAAATTGAAATAAACCTGTCTCAGAGTTCGTCACAAACGACGAATTTTGTTCATATTCATATGCGCAAATGTGTTTTATTTTTTATGACGAAAGTTGGCACCGAAAAATTCGTCGTTCGTTCCAGTTGTGTTCCTAGCAGTAGCCAAATCATCAATTTCTTAACCAGACAGCAATGTTAACAAGAAGCAGCCGTTGTTTGCAATGCCAAATAGGCATTCGTAGACTTTTACGCACACGTATATGAACATTTGCATTGCATTCAAATACTCGGTAGATTTACACAAAAGGCCGTCGCTGTGTTTAATACGTGCGAAAAAGTGAAATGAAGAAAATACGAATTTGTGTTAAGTATGTTAGTTAGTTAATATTTATCCTACATTGCGAACAAGTTGCTTTCTGACTGCACATTTTATTCTTCTTCTTTTTCTTAGTCCTCTTCTTCTTCTTCTTCTTTAGAGTGTACACGTGAGGCTGGTGGCATTTTTTTGTGCTCGCAATTTTCGCACGTAAAACGAAAGACAATCAGAAAAACTTAGTTTACAAAAAACAAAAAGTAATGTCTGTATACTTTTAATTTGTTGCCTTAAGCATTACCGCCAAGTTGAGATTGCCTGACCTTACACACAGACTCAAATACTTATACACACACACACACACACACACACAGACTCAAATACTTACACACACACACACAGACATACTTTATATTGAATTGACTGTTTATGTTGTTAAATGTACACGTGGGGGTGCTTAAGGATACATGGAGTACATTTTCAGGGACATATAATGGCATCACAAGATGTGAAGTGGTTTTCAAAATTGTAAAGCCAGCGTAATTATTTGTTAAAAGTAGCAGCAGTATGATAGAAGGAAGTATAAAAATAAAAACTACCACTCAATTTTTATATTCATTACATTGCAAAAAAGTTCATTGACTGCAGTTCATGAAAGCATATCATCACCTCATTATTGGTTTGGCGCATATGCCAAGAAGTTTGCATGAAGTTTTCTCAAAATACGAGTATAGTGCTTGCGACATATCGTGCCATAACAGCCAAAACAGCTTAACCCAAAAAAATTTTTCGACTTTGTTTTTTTTTTTTTTTTGACGAAAATTACTTATTTACGATGGCAAATAATCGATTTTAGTAAAAAAAAATCAAGTTAGAAAATTTTGGTGGTTATGGCTCGATATGTTTTGAAGACAATTTAAAATTTTTGTGAATTTTCATGAGTGAAGTTAGAAGTTAATTTTATTTTATTGAAAGTAAAAAATATGTTTTTGTACCGCATACAACATATCTCTTAATTTATTTTTAAAAAGTAGCTTCTTGTACTGCATACGTTTACTTATTGCTGTGTATTGAAAATCAATGATCCAAATTTGTTTTTTTTTTCGTGCAGAGAAATAAGTCGATCGGTCTTACCCCGACCAAGAAGCCGCCGCCGTTGTCTTTAAGAGCCGCTTACACAAGGAAAACAAGTAATTGAGGTCTATTTAAGGGCATGTCCCACTACGTCGACAACGTTCGACTTGTCGATATCGTGGGACAGGCCTTAATATAAAACATTAAATTAAATTATTTCTGTTATACTCACTCAAACATGCATAATTAAGATTTATTTTATTTTATTTTAGTGTTGAATAAATTTATTGTAAGACATGTACCAGGCAGCTGCATCTGGGTGGTGTTGGTTTCACTTAACCGTCGGCGTGGAATTTTTCTTACGGCACCTTCTTTTTTTAGGGTTCCGTACAGCAAAGGTGAACAGGAGCGCTATATTTTTGGCTACAATATCCGCCTGTCTCTCAAAAAATGTTTTTTCGAGAACCTTAAGAAATTTTCACAGAATATGTAAAACTGTGGCCGCTACAGCAAGTATAGGAGAGTTAGGTGTTCTAAAGCGAGAAATGATGATACAAGTTGAAATCCTAATTTAATATACAGATAATTATATATAGAACCTAATTCATAAAAAATATTTTGATTTTATAAA
Source organism: Tachina lurida (assembly GCA_944452675.1). Taxonomy (NCBI): domain Eukaryota; kingdom Metazoa; phylum Arthropoda; class Insecta; order Diptera; family Tachinidae; genus Tachina; species Tachina lurida. The sequence continues at coordinate 161,718,554 of OX101753.1, read as the reverse complement.
AGGTTTATTAATTAAATTTCCCTAGAAAGTTTGCTTCATAAACTACTTATTTAACAGACATATTTTTTTAAGAATAAAGCAGTTGAAATTTTCAAATTTAATGTATTTTTATGCAGACTACACCAATTAACACTGAAATTTGAAAATCAATATTAAAGGTTTTTCTTTCAACAACTTGCTGTATCTTGGAAACTGCATGTAGCAAACTCGTAAAATTTTAAATGAATTCTGTAAAGTGCGACTTTGACTCGTGCTCGAAGGTTTCCGTACGTTGTGCTTTGAGCATTTTGTAATATGGCGTTGTTTTTGACGTTTTTTCAGCTGAAATGGCATTTTTTCTTTTTTTCGCTTTTTTTTCATTTTGGCGATTTTTTCATTTCGGGAATTTTTTTCATTTTGGTGCTTTTTCCGGTTTTTTCGTTTTAGAAATTTTTTTTTAATTTGGCGCTTTTTTTCGTTTTGACGATTACATGGGATTTTAAAATTTTTCGTTGATGGTTTTGGAACACCCTTTAATTTTTATCTCTCATGTATTTGTTGTTGTAGCGGCCAAAGGTCTATATACTCTGTCCAAATTTCAGGTCCGTAGCTCTTACGGTTCTCGAGAAAATAGCCTGTAACGGACAGACGGACAGCGTAACGAAAACAATAGGGTTCATTTTCATTATTCGCCAAAAAAGAAGAAAAGTCAAAACTAAAAAAAAAACCGAAAAAATCGCCAAAACGAAAAAAGCACCAAAACTAAAAAAAATCGCCAAAACTGAAAAAGTTTACCGGGTGCATAATTTTTTTTTTATATCTACATCAGCTAAGAATTCGATTATATAGGCTAAGGTTCGTATAGTACTACATATGTAGTGTCCGTGCGAAATCCTTCGTGTGCGAGTTACAGTCGCTCTTTAATAAACTTATTTTATTATTAATCTCTTGTTGAACTGAAGCAAAACAAGAGTTAAATTTATTTTGTACGTGGTTGTATGAAGAGTTTGACGCAATCGCCAAATAGTGTTGTGTGCAGCGAAATAATTCTTATTTAAAATGAATTTTTTAATATCTCAGAAATCACAATAAATTTTGCAAACGCGTTTTGGATTCAGAGAGGGGGTATTCAAAATATACATTCATATGTATATACCACAGCTGTTAAGCAATGATTAGTAATCATAATGACTACTAATTTGATTACTTTTTTTTAAGGTGAAATAATGATTAAATTTTCGATTATATTCAGTTTCGCACGATTGCTAATTGATTACGATTACTAGTAATGGAAAAGTAATTTGAATTATTAAAAATTACTAAAAATAATCAAAAAGAATCAAAAGTAATCAAAAATAATCCGATTACTTATAAGGATTGCTTTTGATTCTTTTTAATTATTTATTAAGAATCAAAAGTAATCTTTGAAAGTAGTCGGATCACTTTTGATTCTTTTTGATTATTTTTAGTAATTTTAAGTAATTCAAATGACTTTTCGATTATTAGTAATCGTTATCAATTATTTATCAGCAATTCTTTTTTGAAGGCAATGATATAATCATTACAATTCTTTTCAAAATGTAATCTAATTGATTACTAATCTTAATTGAGATTGAACAGCTCTGGCATATACTTAACTAATTTTTTTTCAATGGTCGTTGAGTCAAACGATATGCATATGCATATAGACTCTATATTATAGAGCCATGCTGGCCAACGGGAGAAATGTATTCGTGTCATTTTAGCCAGCTATTATATGGAATGATAAGGATTAATGATTTTCTAAAATTATTATGCATGATTATGGTCTGCATAGTCTTTTAAATTGTTTTATTAACTTAGTAGATACTGTTAACATAAAAAAACGTTGCATTCACAACTGTTGCACTAATTAATTCTCATATTTCGGAAAAAAAAAATCTTTGCCAACCTAGAAGGTGTGGAAAACGTAAAACTTCCTTGTTAACTTGTAAGTGCCGCAAAAATATTTTCTATATAGACTCACCTGTGGTTTTCATATTTTCTCTTGCAAAACATCTATGTGTTCCTTCTATTTAACCCTGACTTGTTCTTCTTCCCATTTCCTGTTTATTTAGAGATGCGGTGTGTTTCTTCGTCGTATGTGTGAAAAACAAACCTCAAAGTCACTGACAATGTTCACTACTACGGTTTGCTGTAGAGTGGAATTGAAATTCATATCTTTATTTTATTATTACTCTTGCTTATATTTTCATAAATCACTTTTTCTGTTGTCTTTCCTGTTCACGGCCCCCGGTAGTTTTCTCAAGCATAACTAGAAAGACAAGATCAAAGAAAACAAAAAAAATATGTAAATTTAATAAAAAAAATAAATTTTAATAAGATAAAGTAAATAACGTTGTGTTAAATAATGTCCAACAAATTAACAGAATTTTACGGTTCAAATATTTTCAACATTTGTTTCATTTAATATTTTACATTTATAAATGGTTTATTTTTTTCTACAATTTAAAAATACTTTAATGACTTTAATACAATTTGTAATTTTGCTATAAATGATAATTTAAAAGAGTTCAGTTAATAACATTTACGACAATAATAAAATCAGTTAGACAAAGAATTTCAATATTAATAATAATAATTTAAATTTACATGTGATTTAATAGTCCCAAAACTATCTTACAAAACTTAATTCAAATATCTTTTTTTTTTAAAGAAATAATTTTTTAAAATATTATTTTTTCAATTAAGAGTCTAAACACAATGTTTGCGGTGCGGTGCGATTTCTCGTTGCGGGAGAGAAATATAAACACAATACAACGGAAGACGGCTACGGCGATACTTGTCATTGTTTGTTTAAATTTTTATTAATTTTTTTTGTACATACATTTTTATAAAAAAAATTACTCTTTGTGTTAAATATTTTGTAATGGCAGTAACTAAAAACAAAAAATTATTAACATTTTATAGATTTCCAGATATATTTGATATATTTTTTCAACTTTTACATTTTATGACAAAAAAAAATCATGTTTTTTGTTACAACAATGTTGTGAACACCGCCAATTATTCAAAAACTATGGCAACATCAGAAAGAGAAAGAGTGTCAAAAATTGAGAGAATAAGAAAGTCCGCAGAGAAAATAAATAATAGATTTTAATTTTATACCGTTCCGCACTGCGGTTTTTTCCTTCAAAATCGTATGAGAAACCGCACCGTTATCGTTGCATTGTGTTCAGACTCTAATGGTTTTCTTTGAAAGAAACGAAAAAATAATTTAATGTGTATTTAGTTTCCACAATGAAAGCAAGCGACTTGTCTAGAAAAAATATATGAAAAGCACTCAAATTTTTTAGTGATTCCTATAGAAATTTTCTAGACAAGTCGCTTGCTTGCATTGTAAAAACTACACATACATTTTTTAACATTATTAACTTTAACAAATTTTTACTAAATAAATTTAAAAGTAATTTTCAACAAAACCCCAACCTCACTTACACTTTATTTATTTCCGTAAACTTGAACATTACAAGTGAAGTATAAAGCTATAAATTATTTTCGCTTTAATTCACACATTTCTAATCGTTCTGACAGCTTTGGGTTGGCAGATTTTCAGACGGGAAATTAAATGACGCATAGAAATGTAATTTTTTAAGGGTCTGTTTTTTAGTGTATACATATAATATTTATTTGTTTTTTTATTGCTTCAAGGAATGCCAAGAAAGCATGAATGGTAATGAAGTGTTTTGTTTTATTTTGTTTTGTTGATAACGCAAGCTCTACAGTCGGCTATCAGAAAACAAAATATAATATTAAAGGTTTCTTTAAGATACATTTGGGAGCAAACTGCCAAATGTTGCCTGCTTTTTTTCTTTGAGTTGAAGATGTGACGTCCATTTTGTGTCCTGGTGTAAAGAACAACAGCATTGTCGTAATATTAAAACACCAGGAGGCCTTTTTACTTGTAGTACGGGTATTTGAAAAAGACGTTACACATTTGTTATATCGCATTATTTTAACAGTTGTTATGACTCAACTTGTAACTACTTGACAAGTTAAAATATACACATGAACAATGTATTCAAATTATAAAAATTCATAGCAAAAATTTTTAAAATTTCACAGTCACATTTTTCAAAAGTATAGCAAATTTTGCTCCTTATGAAGCACTTTTTTGGCCAAAAATTTATAATTGTGGTGAAAAATGTGAGCTTCTGGGACAAGTTAGCAATGTCTTGGATCAAACTTGTGCACGTCTTTAAAGAATAAATGAGGCTATTGTTGTTATTGAGGAAAATCCATGTTTGTCCATATCTCGTCACTCTTAGGAATTAGACATTCCACACATGACATTACATAGTTTTTCGCGTAAAGACTTCGGTCTTAAGGCTTCTAAAGTTCAGTTAAAATAAGAACTCATGCCTAAAAACAATTAAAAAGGTAAGGTTTTTACTGATTGGATCCTTGAAATACATCAAACTGAGCTTGAGTAACGGGGACCGTTTTTTTCGTATGATGCGTTAAGACGCAGAAGTGGCTAATCAGGGTCTCGGAAACCTCAAGGATTACAGTTTGACGCTGGTTTTCTCCTGCCGATGTCACTGGAACCTACTTTGTCGAATATGAGACTGAAGCAATTATTGAGGTGAACGTATTAAGATATCAAACCATGTCTATATATATATATATATATATATATATATATATATGTATATATATATATATATAGACATGTCTGTGTATATATATATATATATATATAGGAGCATAGGGCCTCATGAGGTTTCGGTAATCAGATGGTTTAATATGAGCAACTGATTGGGCTACCGAATTCGATCTTGGAACTGGGGCTGCTAGCATGGCCTCCGCTTGTTACAATATCGGACGCCCGCTTCCAGCCGCCTCTAACATGAGGAACAGTCATTGGCAGTAGGTGCCTATTGGTTATTTGAAGGCGCAAGTTACTCGCCTTAGCGTTCCAAATGTCGTAGGAACTCAAAATTTATTATGATTCCGGTGCCACCCGGAAACCCCCTGAGACTCTCCAGTCCGAGACTGCTTTAGCAGCTACTCCGCATATCATTGGGAGCTGTACACCTCCTGTGGACGCGCCCAATAGCATTCAGGTATGGTCGGAATTAAAAGATATTTATGTAGATGACTTTTGTTTTCAACAAGACAGCATTACGTGCCACATATATCAATACCATCGCTCTTTTGCTTTAAAAAGTTTGCTTACGATATGACTTCACACAATTGGCCACCGAGGTCTTGTGATTTAACACCTTTAGAAGATTTTCTTTGGATCTACGTACAAGATAAAGTCTATGCCAATGACCTTCATTCAGTTCAAGACCTCAAAGAGTGAAGTTGACGAACCGAAAATGTGCCAATTGGTCGGGTCGTGGAAAGAGATTACGGTGTTGCTAGTGTTGGTCGTAGTAGTCATTTGGCTGATTGCGATTTTCAGTGTTAATGAAATACTCTTTTACTCTACAAACCTTTTATTGAAAAACCTTTTAGATAAATTCGGAAGAAGATTTATATTTCTGGAAACATCGCTCTTTAGTTTTTTGTTGTCTGTTCTAAGCAGTCTTGTCTTGTATTTAATTTAAATTTTGCAATGGTTATTTTTAAAGTCACTTTAATTTAATATATAAATTTTTAAACTTCATTGCTACAAACAAATAAACAATTGCTCAGTTCACAAGTATTTGGAGAAGTCGTAGTCTGTAAATACAAATATTGTTGGCAATTGCTATGTAAGCATTTGTTTATAAACAATGTTTTTATTGTAATTACCAATAATTCATGTACGAACTACGACTCCCACAATAGTTTGTGAATTGAGCAAATATAAAACTTAAACAATTTTATTTTATTTTATTTTATAATACAACTAGATTCAACTTAATAATGGAAAGAATATTAACACATTCTTTTTCCGTTTACATTTCAAAAAATATTTACTCAATAAACCAAAAATTTTTATAGATTTTCCACACATATGAACGTTTGAGCGCACTGATTTCATACTTATAATATTATTTTCTTTCAACATGTTTTTCACTCTACAGTTTCCATACATAATTGTTCGGTTTTACCGCCAATAGCACAGAATAGGAGTTGTTAAGTTATACCAAATGCACGCTTGTTGCTTTAAAAGTAAAAAAATATATATTACAAAGGTTTGTTTGTTTATATATTTGCTTTTTGTGGCCATTTTTCTGTATTTCTGTCCATGTTTTATCTTTTATAAGTTTCTACAATTTGTGACTCCATGTAAAATTTTCATAATAGCATATGCCCGGTAGAACTAACGAAATAGGGTTAACTGTCCAACGAACTGTCATGCTGCTTAAACGTTTTGGTATACTTTGGACTACTCTATTTTTCACTAAAATTGAGAATATTCTTTTAAGTGGAATTGAGAATTTCAATTTGAAATTAAGGAAATTCCAAATAAAAATAAGATTTGGAATTTTTAAAATTTTATATTTAAATTATCATTTTAATTTCGAAACTTCTCAATTTGAAATTAAAATTCTTATTGCCTGTTTCAAAATAATGAAAGAACACTTTCGACTTACAATTTATATTGAAAACAAACACAAGTTTTCATATTTTATTGTTGTTTTCAATATAAATTTTCAGGCGAAAGTTTTCTTTCGTTAGTCCTAATTTACACTATGCAAGTTTTATTGCTAAGCTGATTAGTTTTTTAGGAGAGAGAGAGAGAGAGACGAGGGGAAAAGAAACGTTACTGTTCCCCTCGTCTCTCACGAACTAATCAGCTTAGCAATGGGACTTGCATAGTGTAAATTAAGACTTATTGCGAAACAGGCCATTAATTTTATTTGGAAATTTCTCAATTTGAAATTTGAAATTCAAATTTTCATTTCGAAATATCTTAATATCAAATTTAAATATCATTTGTAATGTTCTCAATACTCTCCCTTATTCCGGTTGTCAACATCGACGTTCCGTTAATACAACACCAAAAAATTGCGGCTTGTGTACTCGCTCTCCAGAAAAATGTTGTGCTATTGAGAGACTATTTATGTTCCCCATGGTCTAGAAAATAGCATGACTCCGTCAATAGCAGTCAGTTCTTTTCGACAACGGGTAGACAAGACCCAGTTTTTTGGGTATGATGCCTATGTTGCCAACTGGAATGAGGGCAAATTTAATGATAAATGGTGTAGTTAAACTGGCAAATCATCATGAACAGATTGACTTTTGCACAACGCCAATAAATTATCCAGATTTGGTTTGAAAATCAGTCATCAATTAGTCTAACCTGCGTGCTGAAGAGACTGTTGCTAAAGCTAAACGAAAGAAGAAAATTTTTCGTTGGTTTGTCGTCGGTGGCTCTGTCCATCTACTACGAGAAAAATCTTGCACAAAGATCTTGGCCTTCGAATTAAAGCCATGAGCTCCTCATATGAGTCGTGTTTTCCCCGTTTGAGTTGTAGCGGAAGTGAAAACTAATCCGATGCTATATCGTAAGATTTTGTTCAGCGATGAGATTTATTTGTGCCTTTAAAGTCAAATAACTTCAGTAGATATAGAAAAGTGTACGATAATAGCATTATTGGACGGACCATTTGCCTGCAAAAATTAAATCGCATTACCGGCCAGACGGATCATAACCGCACCATGATCAGTGAGTTTCTGTTCACAAATATGATTGACATTGTACCGGGCGAGGTGTGATTTGGACAAAAAAAAGCCATACAGCGACCACAACTATCGAATTATTGAAATTAGAATTTGGCGTTCAGTATATTTTGAGAAATGGGAACGTCAATTGGCCTCCAAGGTCGAGCGATTCAATACGTCTCGATTATTTCCTAAACAATCACGTGTACAGATGACACCGTGAATGATACGGCCAGCAATATTCGAAAAACTGGCCCAGAATTAATTAATGTCATATATTGATATTTCGTATGAGAAAAGTTTTTTTATTAAAATTTTGTTTTTGGAGTAAAATTTTGTTTTTCTTTTTGCTATATTATACAATTTAAGGTTCTATCGGGCTTAAAAATAACTCTTATACGAGTATGTACATTTTTCTTATTCCCTTACGATGAATAATGGATATACCATTATTTATAGATACTCATTTTTAATTTGCTTGCTATGATATTTATAATACAATGGCTGTATTCGGTGTTTGATGAAAATGGTCTTGCGTAAGTGATATAATGCAAATAAGCGTAGCTCTTTTGTAAAATCCAATAACAAAATACATACACAATCTGAAAAAAAGCTACGATATTTTGTATTAGCAATTATGCAAGATCATTTGCAGCAAGCAGTGAATAACGCTTATATTTAGTTAAATAACAGAAGAGCAAGGACAATTCAAGCATAACTCTTAATAAAATTACAATAAATGTAACTTTATGTGGGGGCACAAAATCAATGTTGTTACTGAGTGAAGCCGAAGAAAATGTAGAAATAAAAGCTTTCTTATACAAATTATTACATGTAATGTCTGCAAAACACTTTGTAGCACATATAGTATTTACATTATTTACATTATTATGTTTTTACATTTGCTGACAAATAAATACAGGTAAATTCTCTCTTGAACATTAAAACTTAATTAAAGTGTTTCTGCTGTAACTTTTTCTATTCACATGGTTATAATTAACATTTTTACTACATATATTTATAACCAGAATATAGTTATATATTAAATTAATTTATTTTTGGTTTGTTTTAAATCAAAACTAATTGTCATTGCTCCCTATTCTCTTCAGATTTATTATCTGCATTTGTGTGTTGGCTTAAATAAAAACTTTTCCTGCTGTTTATCTTCAACAATTTATATTTGTCTTCATTACATAAGCGGAGGCAAAACAAATAAAAATTACACAAACAAAGAGTATACATTCCAAAAACAAAATACCTACGTAACACATAAAACTAACCCCTCAGCTGGAGATAAAAAGGTTGCTTGAGAGGACAACAGGACTAAATTTTTAACAGCACACATTAAATCCCCAACAGAAAATCAAAAACTAAAAGCCACAGCAGCAAAAATTAAATAAACAAAGTTATATGAAAATAAAAAATATTTAACAAAAACTACCAAATAAATATAGTTATACAACAATAATGGTAAAGGGCAAAACAGCAACAGCAGCATCATTGTTTTGAAATACAAACAAAAATTACGAACATAAAAATAACAATAGTTGTACCTTTTCTCCTCTCAGGAGAAAAATTAATAATAACAAATGCAAACAACAAACAAACAATATGGCGAATGTAATGGTGTCTGTGAGAACAAGCAAAGAGTTGGAGTAATACAGTGCTGGCCATTTCATAGTTCAATTGAGCGAAAAGATCAACAGCACAGTGAAATGTCTACATTTTAAAAAGTAATTAGTGAAGAAATTTTAATAAAACTTTGTAGCTTGGCATAGCATGATTAAATTATTTTAAGCGCATGTATGTTAGTAAATTAAAAAAAAATACTATACCGATAAATGACAATTGGAAAGATATTTGATGAACAACACTAGACATGTCCTCAGTTAATGATTTTATCAGGCTCTCCAAGTACACATCTATGAAGTCAAGAAATATTTTTATTCAAAACCAGTTCGATCCTGTATTAACATCCTTATTGATACAAATTATTAAGGCTTTATAAAAGTTTTTTTAAACAGCCACGTTGTTATTTCCTATGTGAAGTGTACAGTCAGTCACAAAACTTTTTTAAAATACTGTTAATAACATCTTGGGCAACACCATATTATACAAATTTACTTTGTATTATATGTTAAAATAAATACATAAAAATTAGATAATAACAACTATTTCTGCTCGGAAAATAAAAAAACAATGTGAGTCCGATCACAGGGGAGATGTGTTAATATCTAGTACTGAATTTTTTTTTTTTAAATTGGAAGTACTTATGCTTTTAGTATATTTTTTTAAATTAATCAATTAAAAGTATCAAAACTTTCAATATTGTAAATACATAGGAATTTGCTGGTTTTTGTTTGTTCTATTTAACTTCTTTGGTTAGTAAATGGGCAAACTGCAGTATATATGTACTGCATTAAAAATTGCAGTAAGCAGTACACAGAGCAAACAGTGCCTACTAAATACCTTATAAAATAGAACATAATTAATAAGAAATCTCTATGTTTTTTTTTCAATAAGGAAATCTTATTAATTTCATAGAGAAATCCTTTTTGAAAAAATCTAGAAGAAATCTTGTAGTTTTTATAAGGTTATCTTATTGATTATTTCAATAAGGTTTACTTCTTGTTTTTATGAGGCGACCTCATAAAAAAAATTATGTCTTTATTTTTTGTGCTTTGCTTATATGTATTTTCATTTAAATTCTATATTCTATAAAGTATATGTAGATGTTATTTATTTATACATACATATCATATTGATTAACTAACTCACCATATATACATATTAATAATTGATAGGAGACAAGTAATGAACCAGCAAACTTCTGACTGATAGACAAGCACTCTAACCAATATGCTAACAAGCTGTCTGAATAACCATTGAAATAATTGTGCAAACATGCTTATACAAAAATGAAAAAGCTCATGAAAAGAATTTTGTCTATGTCTATTTATAGTTATAAAATAACAAGACACCTCATAAAATCAAGAAGATTTCCTTGTTAAAAAAATCAATAAGATACTTTACACATAATCACATAGGAACCTCATAAAATCAGGAAGAAAACCTTATTGAAAAAATCAATAACATAGCCTAATAAAATCAAGAAGAAAACCTTTTTAAAAAATTCAATAAGCCAACCTAATAAAATCAATAAGAAATCCCTATAGTTTACAATTTATAAGAACACCTATATAATCAAGAAGTTTTTCTCTATGGATTGTTTTTTTGGTGCCAAAAATAACGGAAATTGAGTAAAAAAAGTTGTGAATAATATTATTTCTTCTTGATTTTATGTGGTTTTTTTTTCTTGATAAAATTAATAAGATTTACCACATAAAAACAATAATGAATCCCTATGAAAAAATATTCGCTTCTTTCTGCTGTTATACCCCTTAGCCTAAAAACGTTTCATAGAGAAAATCTTCTTGATTATATGAGGCAGTTTTTTCTCTGTGTAAATTTACTGATTACTGAAAAAATTCAGTAAATTTTTACTGATAATGCAATTTAAAATGCATTACCAGTAAAATCGTAGGGCCGTATTCATAATAAAATTATAGCAAGTGGCAAAGTTTTTTTTATTAAAATTTTTAAATTTTTGTATGAAAATAATTTTGCCATTTGGTAGAATTTCATTATGAATACGGGCATTACTGATTACTGAAAGTTCAATGCACCTCATCATATAATAAATCCTTTAGGCACTTTATAAAAATTGTAAAAATTTAGTGGTTAAAAAATTATTTTTACTGAAATTTTAGTAGTACTGCAAAGCGCCCATCTATGGTAAATGGGTTTACTTTTACTTCCTGTTGTTCATCGGTTGGTTGTTGCTGTTCTTGTTGTGTACGCGTTACAATTAAAATAAAGCAATTATCAAGTTAAATTAAACAAACAACAATTCCTATGTATTTACAATATTTTAAATAAGTTTGTGTTGCTTCTTTCAAACACTAATACACTCATACTTCATAACGCGGTGTGATGACGATCTTACTCAAAATTTGTGATTGTATTGTGAAAAATATTTTAACCCCCTAGCGTATAGATGTTTACACATCCAAAAAAATCAGAAAATAATTACTTCTGCTCAAAAATATATAAAAATAACCGTTATCTTTCGATTTTTATTATAAAACAATTACGGTTGCTGGTTGAAACAAACAACCCAAGAAGCCACTGATGATTAATGTCAGTGACTTTAAATTTCACTCGTATGATTAATATTTCTTGACAAGTTCCTGCATATGCTCTACATTAATCATACGTCAGCACTACTTGCGCCAATGTAATGATTTTATTAACATGACAATTAAAACATCGAATAACCAGTATTTTTAAAGTTGCTGTTTGTGCCCTGGGGGGTTACTCTCTATTACGATGCGAAAGAAAAATGATACGAAATCGAACGATGGATACTCTCTAATGCGTTTGCGCATTTACCTTTCGCATCTTTTATTATCCGTTTCGCAAGTCTGGTATCACCGTACTCTACAATGCGAAAGCGCCTGTCAAAATCGCTCGATAAGCGCAAATATCTTGCGTTAGCTAAATACCAAACGCAAAGTGAGAAAAACATGTAAGTACGTTGAAAAAAATATTTATGTATTGACTGTCTTATTCATAAAAAATATTTTTGTTTTATAAGAGGTTTATTAAACAAATTTTCTATCGAAATTTGATTAATAAACCTTTTATAAAACCAAAATATTTATATTTAAATCGTAGGTTTTAGGGAAAAAGCCAAAAAATTACAAACAAAACAACGGCAGTTTGAAATTTGAGTGGATTGCATGTGAGCAAATGGCAAATAAGCCTCAAATAATTTGTGGACAAAATTGACAGACGACCTACATTTTAATGGACCTCCTGTAAGGGATATAGCTGGTTGTTTATAATGAAATGTGACACTAATAGTACTTATAATATTACACATTTATGTTTGTATGTATGTATTCATATTTGATTTAAAAAATCACACCAAGTGAAAATGCGTAAAAATTAATTAAGCATTTCCAGCACAGGTGATGGTCCCTCTCAGTTTTGTATTTTCTCAATCGCTACGTAGAGCTCTTTTAAGCGACGGGATATTGACTGCTGCTATATTCCTAAGGTGTGGTCCTGGCCATACATACAGAAACGCAAATTTTGTACAAAGTTAAAATAAAGCAATATGTATTTAATAACATATTCCGCTACAGATTTTTTCTTACCTGCGGTCATTTAAGGAAAGTATACCGGAACTATCTCTTAAGCTTAAATTAGAAGTGACATATCCATAGTGCCATAGCCATAACCAAACCAAAATTCAATTGGTTTCTATGGTGAGAGTTATGGCGTTAAGGTTGTTTTCTATGGCTATGGTTATGTAACGTCTAATTGAACCTTTAAGACTCGTCTTGCAACTCGTTATACATGGACGTTTTCTTCATAAAACCATAATGCTAAAGAACCCATCACTTTATTTTCAATTAAAAGCTGTTACACTTCACTTTTTTTTAATTTTGATTTTAACTGTCGTTTTTTATACATATTTTGACATTTCAGTACTGCCAACCTTTGCCATATTTTCTTTTGCAATGTCCGTGTTGCCACTTTTTCAAGCAATTTTGCGAAAGGTTTTGCGAAAGTAATAGAGAGTACCAAATTTGCATATCAACGCATATAGCTTTCGCATCGTAATGGCTTTCGCATCGCAATAGAGAGTAACCCCCCTGTTATGCTGAGTACACAACTGGCATTGCTTGTGTTGTCATTTTCAAAAAGTGCGCAACACCGTTCACATTATGGTTTTTATATGAAAAGCAATGACACATAACGAAAAATATAGGAAATGACAAGCGATGCAACTAGTACACACTATTGCGATGCCACAAAATGTCATAGTGTGTACTCGGAACTAGAATTACAGTTCATTTTAACTTATAAATGTAATTGTAAATGTATGTCTGCGTACTGTTATTTTCAATACATAAAACATATAAGTTAATATTGCATATTTTCAGGTTAGTTGAAAGAAGAGTGTTAAAGAGAGAATAACAATAAGAGAAAGAAATGTCAACAGTTAATTTAAAAATATTCATACATATCAGGAATGATTATATAACTATTATACTTGAGACGTCACTCATTTAATACATAAATCCTAGATAAAAAGGAAATAAGAAAAGCATAATAAGGCTTTTGAAAAAAAACTATATCTAGGCTCATGCACACATACACAAACTCGCATGAATGCATGTCGGATTGAAATTTAGCGCGGATGCCTCACACTTTATTGCAACACAACTTAAGGTAAAGGGTGCCGAGCGACCGTATCCCTAGCTTTTCCTATATTAAATCATCCATATATACAATTTGGGGCTTTCAAATGGTAGTCTTGAGTTTCATAGCTTACTATAATATTTTAAATTATTTTAATATACACAATTGTTTTTTCTTTTCTTTTTTCATAAAAATTTTAAGACATTACGACACTTAAGACTACGGTTTGAATTCCTCAAATATTTTAGGTAACAATTTTAAAAAGCGACCTTGAATTATAAGCCACGTTAGGTTCAAAAAGAAGAATAACCAATGTTGAACGAGATTACACGTATGCTCTCAAATTCTGTTATGCGCTTTACTTTAAACGTACACGCAAAGAAAAGATATGGTTGTAAAATGGTTGAGAAAACAATATTATGTTCTCTGAAACAAATGTGTGTTCGTTGAAAACTTGTTATTGTTATTTTAAACATTAATTTCGTTACGATAAACAGAGTAATGTTTGAATTTAATAATTATATTATTATATTCATAGAAAGTGCGATATGGTTAGAGTTTAACAATATAGTTTTGTTAAAAATTTATGACTACAATATAATTTGTATTATTCTGTAAAAATAATATGACGTAAATAACAATATAATGTTATCCAAAACCATACTATGTCAAGTTTTTAAAAAAATCTTTTTCAGAAACAGCTTCTGTCAGTTCAGTGTTTCGTTTGTAAGCTATCGGTAGTGCACGCTTGGTGTTAAATAAATAAAAAAAAGTATAAACAAAAGGGTAGATAAATAAAAATCATATGTACATATATATGTATGTATATCTCTTTATACAGATGTGTCTGTATTTCGTGTATACACATATATGTAAGTATACATTTCTATACATACATACATTTTATTTCAATTCAATTTTAATTTATTTTTATTTCGGATTTACCGCACAGCTGTTTTAAACAAAAGATTTGCCAATAAATATATGATTAAAAAACAATATATTATTATTACATAAAATAATACTATGGTCTTATTTAACAATATTATTATGATATTAGAACATGGTGTGGTAAGTCTCAATTATATTTTAGTCACATCTAACAATAGTCTTGTCTTATTTACAATAATAAGATTAGGTATAACAAAGTTAATTGTTTTTGTAGATAATATTATTATTAACTCAGAAAATAATATTATTTAAACTTTGCTTTTCCATTGACAATAATATGATTTGACTGCAACCATATAATTCAATCATAGTATGTTGCTGTTTGATTATGGTTACCTCAATCATATTTTTTCTTTGCGTGTATGGGGAGTTTCATCTTCTTGCAAAAAATGAGAAACTATCTACTTATTGTATTGTATGGTCAATATTATGTTATAATTTTGTCATGAAAATGAGATAATTTGGGGCATATTAGCTTATATATATCACAAAAAAAACAATCAATCTATTTTCTGAAGATTTTCCATCTGAATCCTTAAATATTCTATATCTACATGTTCTATATAGAATATCTACCGTCTGATTCGGCTAATCACTGGCTAGTGGCACAAAAATATACCACTATTTCATCATATTCCTGGCAAGCTCTACCTGTTTTATCATCAACAATAACCTTGACAGCCAAGTGATTCTTTAATTCAGTGTGTCCGGTTATTATGTTTGCCAATCGTCAAAGTTATATCCTTTTTAATTTTTTATCCTTCCTTATTTGGATTTTCCCAGAAAATTTCGGTCACTAGAGCTCTGTTTAAATGCACTCCAGTCCAGTTTGTTCATTCTAAGGTTATTCTCTAGTAAAGTTTTTTCTTGCCATTCCATACATTTCAGTGTTATTTTAATGCATTTTGTCTGTAACTATTGGACTAATTCAGATTCTCTTGAAACTAAATACAATGAACCAATTCTAATGAAAAATTTCACTCATCTCTAAGGCGTTCATTATTATATAATTTTATATAGAAAGTTTTGTATGGAAACACCCATACCTACGTTGGCGTAAGGCTACAAATACCCAAGTGCATTTTAATAATCTTGAATAATGTAAAAGTAGTTTTTCCTTGGTAAAAATTACACAAGAATACGATGCACTTCAAAGAATGCTCATGTATTTCATAAGAGCATGCGGTTAGTTAACTCAACGGTTGGGCTTATTTGTGCAAGCAAATGTAAAGCCTTTAGCAATTCTTGGGATTTTTCTTTTTCATATTGTTGTTAGTCACAAAGAACAAAATGTGGCACTTTTGATAAGAGGAAAATGAATAATAATATCACACACATACACACACACACACAGCAACTATAAAAATTAAAGGGAGCTTTGTAATGTTTAGCAAGGCATTTTTGCAATTTAATACAAGTCAAAATAGAAAATCGCATTTTTAGCCGACAAGAATATGGAACATATATTTTCAAAAAATTTAAAAAAATTGAACCTGAAACAAGTTGTAGGAGCGTCGCTTTAACTCGTTATACAAAAATTAATGCAAACCTTAGGTTTATTTTATTTTTCTGAAATGTCGCAAGCATTACTTTTTAGTTGAATTCCCTGATTTTGCAGCGTTTCCAAAAGAATAATTTAAAATGTTTGCCCAAACAGAACATGAGTTCTATGCGACACAGTTGAAAAAAACTCGCGCATGAATATGCATAATAATTTTCATTTCCTGTTGCGACAAAAATTATACATTATGCTGTTTCTCTTATTTACAGGTTCATTATGAAAATAACCTTTAGTCGTGTTTCTTAATTTAAGTCGAAAGTACTTAAACAGTATTAAAAGAAAATAAGGAATACATTTTTTTACTGTTTCTACCTTCATTTGATTGTTCTCGCTGTGCTCTTATTTTATTTGATAACCGCAGGAATTGACAATTTATAATTGAGGCCGCAACAAGACGGAAAACTCATCTATTGTCACAGCATTGCTGAAAAGTTATAGCAAATAAAATTAGGGTTTGAAGGAAAAATATGTTTGATTACTCTTCTCATAAACTTAAAACGCGATGGAATTAATATAGTCCTTCCAAAATTTCTGCTCAAATTTCACTCGTATGATTAATATTTATTAAACAATCATCCATGATTGCTTTACAGTAATCATACGTAAGTACTTCTCGCGCCATGTAATTATTTGATTAACATGACAATGAATAGTCTTTTTTAATTTGCATTTCTGGTGTGTTAGGTTTAAGTTTTTTTTTTAATTATCTTAAAAAGTAGTTCAAAATACAAACATTTTGTTGACTTCAACAACAACAACTAATACTATAGAAATGGTTCCCATGATATTGTAAATCACTTTTCCAAAAAAAGAACCCAAGCTGCAATCCATCTTTTCAAAGAATATTTCATGTGACGTTGCTTTAAAAGCTCTTCAGCTGCTGGGGTATAAATAAATACATATATGTCTATGTTTATGTGTATGTCTATGTCTATGTCTATGTCTACGTCTATGTCTGTGTCTATGTCTATATCTATTTCTATGTCTATATCTATGTCTATCTCTATGTCTGTGTCGGTGTCTGTGTCTATATCTATGTCTTTGTCTATGTATATGTCTATGTATATATTTTATCTATGTCTATGTCTATTTCTATGTCTATGTATGTGTCTATGTCTATGTCTATATCTATTTCTATGTCTATATCTATGTCTATGTCTGTGTCTATGTCTTTATCTATTTCTATGTCTATATATATATCTTTGTCTATGTCTTTGTCTATGTCTATGTCTGAGTCTATATCTATATCTATGTCTATGTATATGTCTATGTATATATCTTATCTCTGTCTATTTCTATGTCTATGTATATGTATATGTATATGTATGTGTATATGTGTGTGAAGATGAATGACTTCATACTTATTCTTCTTAATTATCAATCACACGTATTTTTTTTTTTTTTTTATAAAGAGAAGTAACACTCAGGCAATTAATGCCTACTACTATTACTGGGTGTTACCTTCTTTTTTAGGAAAGGGAAAGTGAGAGAGAAGACAGGTGGTGAAGGAAGAGATAGAGGAAAGCTTCATTCTTTTACAACTCTGCTTTTTCGCACGTTTTTAATAATGCAGTGTTGCAGCACCTCTCTGATGTTAAATGAGGCGTATTAATTTTTTGAAGCTGTGTCTTGTAGCCATTTTATTGATTATTTTACTTCGCCGATGATTCTGCTACACAACGAAGGAGGGCGCTCTGATGTTACATTAGGATTAGTATCTGCTGAAGTCGGTATAGTTCAGTGACCAGTGACTATGCCTTCATCACTTGAACTTTCCTACAACAACTGATACAAAGGGACACTAATGCACATCAGAAAAATGCGTGGTGTTGTTATTTAATGACTGTCGGATACAGGGATTGAACCCAGGACCTTTGGTCTTGTAGTCACACGTATTAATCAGCAATTTGTCCTATATCGTAATATATCTGTGGGAAAGAGGAAAAAATTCTTAAGTCGAGATATGCTGATTTCGAGTTAATGGCATATTTGAAAGTATTCCTGGTCTTAATCTCAATTAATTTGTGTGATTTTTTAAGAACACATATAGCAAAACGATTTGCGGCTTATCTTTTTTAGATTTCTTATCTCATTTGGAATAATACTTAATTTAGATTATACTTTGGTATATTTCAAGTTGAATGTACTATGTACAGTATGTTTGCTAAAAAAAAATAAATGTAAACAGCGAATTTCACAATTTAACTGTAAAAGAAATAAATTTCTTAAAAACGACTTGAACGCTTAAATATGCTCTCCTGCAAAACAGTCAAATATGACTAAAGGAAATTTTTCCTTTTGTATTTTATACAATTTGTCTTATAAATATTATAGCCTTATGTCTTAATAGTTCTTTCATTGTAACCAACACACGCAATCAACGACAATGTACGAGAAATAAACATATTGTACTTAACTAAATACTTAATTTTGAAAATTGTTCTTATTTTCCTTTTTACATGTAATGTGATTTCTTTATAATTTTTTCTAAGGACATTGAGAAGTTAATCATCTTGAAAATAATTTTATATTTTCCCCCAAATTTTACATTAATTTTTTTTTGCAACGTCGTTCACAAGTGAGACTAAAAGTGAATAGCTGAAAAAAATATGGCGTTAATTTTAGAGATGATGTGGGGTCCTATTTACACAGATAAGGCTGCATGTCAAGTGATTGAATGCAGCATTTTAAATTGTGGTGCTTATCGCATTATTCCTGGTATTCATATTAGGAAATTTGGGGCTCTCAACTAACTATTCCATGAGAAAAGTGTGCTGTGACATTGTCAACTTGTTTATGGTTTTTTCGTATTTCCTTTAAACTAGTATAAATTGAAGAAAAGCCAGAGGTTTCAGGCAATTTCTTTAAATGATTTTTTAGTTTAGTCTTTTTCAGATATTTTAATATCTTTAAAGCTTGGGATTCACTGATTTAAATGTCATTCTCGTATTTAATTGCTTCTTAGAACCATTTAATTATCATAAAAATATGTGCTGTTCGTTTTGAACTTTATAATTTATCGTTATATCATTTACATCAATTGTTGTTTAATTGCATCATTATTGTCAGTCAACGAGAATTGTCATTCAATCTGTTTTAATGTTCAATAACATATGCAGTAAACAGCATAATGTAAGTTGTGCCTCAAACATTCTAGGAATCCAAAGGTACGAGAGTCATTAATGAAGCTTTGGGAAAAAAACTTTGGAAAAATATATGCATGGGAATGCATATTGCTCAGAGTAAAAAAAAAATAGAGGAGAAGAGGGACGAACTGAAAAAATTAGATTATACACAAACGATTCCATAGAGTTCAAAGTTCTAGAAACTTGAGCTACCATATAATAAATTAAGTTTTCTGTTATCACTTGAAAAAAAAAATATTTTAAAAAATATAAATGTGAAATAAGTTTGGGATTAATTTTTTTTACATATTAGACTTGCATATGCCTCTGGCTAGAAAAACAGAATTTGCACAAGTTTATTCAAGCAATCGCTATGAACAATTGCACATAATTTGTCGTATATAAATATTTATAATCAATACTGAAATAATTTGTGATTGAATATTTTTTTTCATTTTTTACATGAATAAAACATTAACCTGTTACTCGGTTAACGCAAGTTTAAGTTAAATTAAAATTATACTTATCATACACGATCATTTTCTTTCAGATATATTTGAAAATATATATAAAAAAAAATTTTAAAAAATTTTAAAAATATTTCAATTGCCGGAGTTTTGTTTTCTAAAATCGTGCGATATCAAATCGATGGGTTTACAGAAGAGGGCCGTTCAATTAACAATAGAATTGCAAGAACAATTTTTGTTGGCAGTAAACCAGCAAAAAAAAAATGTAAAATTAACCGAATGAAAAAAACTTTTATTTTCAGTAAAACTTACAACAAAAATTGTTTGGTTAAACCTTCTTTTTTTTTTGCTTTGATTTTTGCAACTGTAAAGTTGCTAAAGTAACCAACAAAATAATAAAAAAATGGCAAGTAAAGTTATTAAAAAAAATGGATTATTGTCACAGAATTTACTATTTAACATTATACATGATCAGCTATAACAAATTAACTTAGTTGATTTAACTAAAAAAAAATTGTTATTTTACCGCAACAGTCTACATTTAATTACTATTTCGAATTATCAATTTTAACCGGAAGAATAGCTCGATTGCTTAAATTGCAGCAACAACAAGTCCCAATAAGTTGTACGAACCAGAAGAAATTTGGTTAATAAAAATTACCACGACAGTTTAGCTGAACTGAAAATTTGACAATTAAAACTGTTTCCGACAGATCCGTAAAACATAATGCTTAAGTTTTAGGAATTTCACTTATCTAACTAGTATTATATATAATACTAGCTGACCCCGGTCCGCGTTGCTGGCTCTAAGCAAACATTAGTGTTGTATATGGCATTGGTGGTACAATATGAAAATTGGATTTTGCCCACGAATAAACAAAATATTGCGCCATCTGCCGGATGAACTTCAAACTACACAGAAACGCTCCTCACACCCCATAGAGCATGTATATAAAGTTTGGTCGAAATCGGTGCAGTAGTTCTTGAGTTACGGTGCAAAATCACAACATCAAAAAACTAAATATGGCGCCATCTGTCGGACGAACTTCAAACTACACAGAAACACTACTCACGTTCTATAGAGCATGTATATGAAGTTTGGTCAAAATCGGTGCAGTAGTTCTTGAGTTACGGAGCAAAAACACAAAAATAATAAATACTGCGCCATCTGTCGGGTGAACTTCAAACTACACAGAAACACTCCTCACGCCCCATAGATCATGTATATAAAGTTTTGTCAACATCGGTGCAGCAGTTCTTGAGTTACGGTGCAAAAACACAAAAAAACTAAAAATTGCGCCATCTGTCGGACGAATCACTATTTCTGAAAGGGGCGTAGCATTTACCGGGGTAGAATATATATAAAAACACGCACCGGTTTTTTACAAATATTTTTTTGGGTGGAAGGCGAAAATCTGTTGGGGCATTGAAGAGTTCACCCATAACAAATAAACGTGTT
The DNA here is from genome assembly GCA_944452675.1 of Tachina lurida. Classification (NCBI taxonomy): domain Eukaryota; kingdom Metazoa; phylum Arthropoda; class Insecta; order Diptera; family Tachinidae; genus Tachina; species Tachina lurida. The sequence goes on along the minus strand of OX101753.1, from coordinate 161,697,098 downwards.
TTTGTATTATGTATAATATGATTGTATTAAATTTTATATAGTATATCGTTAGCTAAAATGCAAAAAGGCGCAACTAACAAAAATATATAATTTTACAGGAGAAGCAAAAAACTAAATAAACTTGTTGTTAAGTCGCCTTGTTTTTTGTTAATTAAAGCGTAATTTTTGATCGCAAAAGTGTGAAATTTTGTCAAGACATTAGTTAAATCGTATTCATAATAATCAATCAAAAACTCGATTTTGAGTTTTTTGTTAGTTACGCCTTTTTGGATTTTAGATAAGGATATATAATATTTTCCATGGACAGTTTATTAAATCCTGGTATACTTTTTCTTTTGCTTTACAGCTTATTTTATTTAGAATACAAGGCTATTATGGTTTTTGTATTACTTTAAATACAAGTACATTGAAATATGCTAGAAAAAAGAAATATGTTAAAATTCTTCCTTCACATACTCTCACATTTTTAGGTTTGGAGACAAAACAACAGCAAAGGAAGCAGCAGCAGTAGCTGCACGAAAACAATTGAAACACAATATGATGGCAAAATACTCGCAGTTTTACTAGTTACCGGGAACAATTACCATTTTAAAAAGCAATAGGCATACAAAAAAAAATGGTTAAACTATAGCAACAGCAACAACAACACAAACAGCTGCATTGACACACACACACACAAAGCAAAAGCCTGAAAGTATGCAACAGAGAAATAGGGTTGAATGAACAATTAACCGGAAGCACCCACATTCACTAGGCTGTCGTTAAATATTATACACTTTTTCCTCAAGTAAATGGACTTCTGAAAGTTTTTTTAATTGTTTTTTTTTCAGAAAATTGTATATGTTACAAATAGATATTTTTTTTGTGTGAAGAAGCATTTGTGTTGTTTTTAAGAATCTTCTTTAAAATATATTCTTAAAAATACTTTTTTGTAATGAGTTCTAAAAGAATATAATAAGCAATTCAAATGAATGAGGGCAAGTACAGTATAAATGCGCCCTAAGCAAACCTTAAATAGCACAACCCTTAGTGTATAGCAACATACAAATTTTTAAGATTAAGTACAGCGCATATAAAAGTGTTAAGCTTGTTAAAACAAAAATTGTAATAAAAAATGGCATGACAAAAATTTTAAAAGTTATAGCAATTTATAAACATTAATATGTGTTACCACACTCAATAGTATGCCACTGAGTTTGCACTATCCTGTATGTTTGAGAAAAAGTAGCCAGAAACTTTTTGTTGTTAAGCAAATGAATGCACATCCACAGCCAGGAAAACGAAGCCAAAAACATGCTAAACGCTTAAGAAAATACTAATTGCTAACAAGAGTAGCAACACATTTTTATTTTTATTTTTTTTTTTAACAATTTAGAGTAGAATTGTTGCAAGAAAAATAGGTGGAAAACAAAAGACAATCATCAACATCGTTGGTATTGTTTTAAGTTTTAAATTAAGTGCAGCAAAACGGAAGTAATTAATGTCTTTTAAGAAACAAATGCAAATGTTTAATTATAATATTGACAAAAGGTAGATATTTAAAAAGTAAGTTAATGGATGAAATGCAAAAAAACATTTAGCAGAAAACAATTTTATCGTTTAAAATGTCGAAGTAAAATTAACCAAATAAAAAGTTTTTGGCGTAAGCTTTATAAATACATATAAACATACTTAAAGTCGACAAATTTAAATTTTATGTCTTAAATAAAAACAAATATTAGAAAATATAGAAGCATATGATCATGTAATAAGCAAGAAATAGTGCAATAAACTATCTGGCAATAAGCAAAAAATGCTTAAGAGCTGTTAAATTTCGATTACGATCAGTAATCAATTAGAATACATTTTAAAAAGAATTGTACTGATTATATAATTGCCTTCAAAAGAATTACTGATAAATAATTGATTACGATTACTAATAATCGAAAAGTAATCTGAATTACTTAAAACTACTGAAAATAATCAAAAAGAATCGAAAGTAATCCGACTACTTTCAAAGATTACTTTTGATTCTTAATAAATAATCAAAAGTAATGCTTAGAAGTAAACGGATTATTTTTTTTTTACTTTTGATTATTTTTGATTATTTTTTAAAATTTTAAGTAATCAATAAATAGTTTTTCCATTATTAGTAATCGTAATCAATTAGTAATCGTGCGAAACTCAATATAATCGTAATTTAATCATTACTTCGCCTTTTAAAAAAAGTAATCAAATTAGTAATCATTACGATTACTAATCATTACTTAACAGCTATGATTATAAGTAATACATAAAATTTGATATATACCAAAGTATAAGCTTAAGTAAGCTATTATTCCCTATGAGATTATAAGTTGAAAAAAGATAAGCTGCAAGTCATTGCGCTATATTTGAGATGTTTCCCAAGGGTACTTTCAAATATGGAGATTACAAGGGTGTCAAAAACAGCTTATCTCACTTTTTATACTGCTATTGAATGCCGTTAATTTGGAAAACTGTGGATTAAGCTGGATGGCAGAGCATGTTGTTAAAAATATCAGAAAATTGAAGACAACATTCGCCATATTTATAATTACTTAAATTACAAAACCTCTTGTAAGTTTGTATGGATTGTATTATCGTATTAAATACGAGTACAATAGTATAAGATTTGTTGCTGGCAATTTTCATATAATTATGATGATTTTAAATGTTTTTCATATGTTTTGAAAAAGTCGTATTTAAAACGATACTCAGAGAGTCACTGTGTGTTCTCTCAGAGAGTGTTTGTATGTGTATGTGGTTACAAAGTGTATTTGATACAAATTGTTGTGAATTAATCAAATATTTGACCAAAAATTCTACCTGCCGAAAGGACTCCCTCCAAGCCAGCTCAGAAATCATATTTAAGCAGCAATGGCAATGGAACGGAAGTCAAGGTCGTGCCACTTTGTTTTACATCGTTTTAAAGTTTTATCAAACACCTTTTATATGAGTACCATTATATAAAATAATTTACAATTTTTTTAAATATTGAATTACACCTTCCTATCCTTGTTAATTATGTGAATTGCTTATGTACTTAAAATTTTTTTATATTAATATTTTATATGCTCTTTTACACAATTTGCAAAATAAGTATTGTAAACACTTGTAACACAAAAACCAGCATAATTAAAATTGTATTTTAGTGAATGTAAAAAAATACAGAAAAATTAACACATCTAGACAGGTGTGAAATAAACTGTAGCAATTACAAATGTTTTTTTTTTTGTATTCAACCTCAAAAATACTAAAAGGAAAAAAAATACAAAATAATTTTAATAATTTAATAATAATTTTAACTGAAAGCTCTTACTTGTTAAACAGACAAAACCTAACTAAAATAAGTCTTATTAATTTAAATTATGAATCCTTAATCGCAGCTGATATTTTCCATACTTTCCATTTAATATGTTTTAACCTTAAATTTAATTTATTCCCAAGAAATTTTTGCTTACAATGATTTGTATGTTGCAGCTAAAACCTGGTACTCTGTTCACAATTTTGTGCGAAATACTGCCAAAGTACATATAAAAGTATTTGGTATGAAATATTTGCGAAATAAATTCACAAAAGTAGTACTCTGTTCTTGTTACGAAAAACACGTAAAATCTATCTGGCAGCATGTTTTGCCATGCAAAATTAATCTGGCATCATTTTATTTTAGCTGCGAAACAATATGAGCAGTGCTTTTTTCGCACGGAATTTTAACAATGTTGCATACTTTCAAGCAATAAAAGCGAGAAATTTGTAAGGAAAACCGCGAGTTTGGCTACATTTAGTACATGTCAAATTTTTCACGCTAAATAATCAATCGTACTGAAAATTTTTCACATTTTCGATCAGAGTACCAGGCTTTAGCTTTAAAGAACTCAACATTAATATAACATGATTTTGTTATGTTTCAATAAACTTCTGATTTTTTAAAACTCAAATATCTTCTCACTATTTATAATAAATAATTTATTGCACGTATTTTTTTCAAACTGTATAGAAAATATTACATTTAATTTTATTCACTTATCATTAGGGTTTTTCATACGGGATTTCCCGGGAAAAATTTCCCGGGATGCCGCATATTTTCCGGGTAAGAAATCCCGGGAAATTTGTGCGGGAATTCCCGGGATTTTTTGATTTTGTTATGGCAACTTAATTTGTATTTACACATTCGTTGATGAGTGTCGTTATTCACTTTATGTGGTGCAATAATAAGGTGATGGCAATATCACAATAGCTAAAGCTTTACAACAACTAAGGCCGAGTTTACATCTGGCACGCATGCGTTCTGAGATTTAGATGCCTTTATTTGGAAAAAGCAGAACGCGACGTTCAAAATTTAATTCTACAACAATTCATAAAAGTAAAAAACAGAAATGAGCAAGGAAATAAAAAAAAAATTACAAATAATTACAGATTATATTTGGGAAATAGTCATATTTTCAAAGAAATATGCCCTTATGCAAAAACGATTGTTAAAGTTAAAGCATGCGTTAAAACTGGTTTTGCCATACAAAATTCGTTTGTTAAACCAACTTTAAGTTTAATTAATTAATTAATTAAATTAATTTAATTAATTAATTTAATTTTGTAATATTTTTTAATAGTACTGGTATAATTTATTTTTTATAATACTGGTATCTATGTATTACTATTATATAAAGAACGGAAACGGTATTATTTTTTTACTATTATTATTTAATCGATCTCATGAATTATAATTTGTTTTTGTTGAAATAAATTAAATTTAAGAATATTTTGTATTGTTTTGTACTGGGCGGGAATTCCTGGGATTTCCCGGGAAACCGAAAAATCTTTCCCGCTTTCCCGGGAAATAAAAAAGTCTGGGAAAAGAAAAACTCTACTTATCATACACCATCATATGTATAAATATAAATATAATTATTTATTCAGCACATAGCAGATACACTTACAAGTGAACAAACAAATGAAACAAATTAAATGAAAGAATGAATAAATAAGCGAAAAAAAATATCCAATTGCTGGTTAAAAGTGATAATTGGCTTAATGATGTGCTGTTGAGGGAAAAATAATATTTTTATTTACACAATATAATATTTTGCGTTTTAAAAACTTAAAAGCTTTTGAGAAATATTAAACAAAATTCTTTCATTTTAAAAATTATTTTTTCGTGTAGAAATAAATGTAAATTTACAAGCGTGAAATTCCACAAGAACTCCGTACCTGGGCTCAAGGCTCAGTTACCCGACTGTAATGTAAAGTAACTGCAACAGTAGGAAACAGCTGATCTATATCGTTATGTGAAAAGTAATGCAAATGGTTATAAAGGATGTTATGTAACGTCACCTACTTTTCATATAAAAGTATCGATCAGATGTTTCCTACGTTGCAGTTACTTTGCATTACAGTCGGGTAACTGAGCCTTTAAGCTGATGAATTTTATCAATAGCTCTTGCCCTAGTTCACATTCTTAAGCTAACTATAAGAATCACTTACTGTAAAAGCGTATTTCAGAATTCCCTAAAAAGTTTTATTTGAAAAAAATAATTAATCAAACCAATTAAAAGAGACTTTTAATTGCAGAAAAAACTTTTCACGAATTAATAGTTTTAATTAAAAATTAAACAATATCAATCAAAATTTTTATTGCTTCTATTAATTTAAGTGCAAGAATCTATTTAATTTGATTTATTAATGATAATTTAAGTAACTTCTTAATTAATACAACAAAATTTTAATTTTATTACAAACTTTATGGTTCTATTTGCTTTTTTACTAGCAAGGCAATTTTCTGTTGTAATCACAATTTTAAAAGCAACCTGTGTACACTTGCTGCTTGTGTAAAAGTTTATACAAAAATAGAAAACCAATTTAGTTTTCCAATTTGCTACACAAATTATCTTTCCTTTTGATAATTTATATCCTTTATAACTGTAACACATTTTCCCCCTTATTTGCATCGGCTTAAGAGCAAAAAATATTTACCAAGTAAAATCTTTCTTCTTTGAATTAATTAATGTAAGAGCCCATGAGATAAACTACACTGTTTATATACCAAATCCCAAGAGAAATATCGATAAGAATAGCAAATGTTTCTTAACATAACACGTCATGTTTGCTTGCCATATATTTGTTAATAAAATAATTTATATTAATCTAAAAATTAAAGATTTATATCATTAAATATTTAATTAAAATAATATAAACTAATCATGCAAATACATTAAAATATTACAATCTTCTATTATTTAGAGGTTTTATGGGGGATGAACCAAAAACATAAAATTTAAGAACCATTGTAGAGCTTAAAATCTTCGTTTTAGATTTTTTTTTTTATTTTGGCGCTTTTTTTCGTTTTGAGGATTTTTTTTTTTGGTTTTTGGCGGTGGTTTTTCGGTTGGGTGATTTTATAATTTTGGGATTTTTTAGTTTTACCGTTTGTGAAAATTTCAAGAGTTTGGCTCTTACGGTTTCCAAGATACAGCAAGTTGTCAAAATTATATTAACTGATAGAACACCCTTTAATTTAGATTTTTTTAAATTTTAGTGTCAATTTTTGTAGTCTGTATAAAAATACAAGTAACTTTACAAATTTCAAGTGTATATACATACATATTATGTGTATGTATATTACATGGGATTTTAACATTTTTCGTTGCTCGTTTTGGAACACCCTTTAATTTTTAAATTTCAAAGTTCTACACTCTGTCCTAAAGTAAAAGTAAAGACTAAAGTTCTACACTCTGTCCAAATTTCCTGTTCGTCTATCTTACGGTTCTTGAGAAAAAAGCCTGCGAGGGATAGACGGTCAGACGGATAGGGCAGCGAAAACAATAGGGTTCCTTTTCACCTTTGGTGTACGGAACCCTAAAAATAAACAAGTAGTAATTAAAAAAAAAATAAAAAAAAACCTCGACGGCAATCAACTTTTATCCGTTAAGTATCTTAAATGGCGATTCGAAATTAAAAATCATAAAGGAAACCTAAGGATGATTTTAAAATACCTATCGAATGATACCCATTTTGATATAGTTCGCCAAATTTTTATTTCGCATTTACAAAATGGCGTCTGTTTGCCGCCATATTGAATTCATATCTTTAGTGACACTCCCAGGATTAACACAAATGGATTGATGTACGAAGCAGCAAAATCGGTCCACGCGTTCGGTTTATATAGTGCGGCAAAGGAACACACATACATAAATATAACATACAAATATATATGCATACATACATACATACAAAGGCTGATAAACACAATTCCCTTCTGTGCATTCCGTAGTCGGTTAAAAAGATTTGAGGAATTGAAAAGACACCAAAAATATCACTTAAAATAATTAAATTTCAAAATGGGAAAAATATATAATTTTCAACATTTTGTAACATTTTTGTGCTACGTCAATGCGACATATCGCTACCTTAATATAGAAAGGCTCTAATTAATATTTTGAATCGAAAGTATTACAGGTTTCAATTTATGGGATGTTTTTTTTACCAAAGTTTTGAAAAAACTCGATTTCAAACAAAATAATTATTTAGGGCCTTTCTATATTAAGGTAACGATATAATTTTCATTTTATGTTTGTAGCAAATATTTGCTTTTTTTGCGCAACTTCGCTAGAATTTCTTGTTTTTCCAACGGGAATAATGATGCTGCCACCCAACCATAATCATCAACATCACTAACAACAACAATAATAATAACAACAACAACAACAACAACAGCAATCATATCTGATGAATGATATTTTATTATAATTTTGTGTTATATTTAGTGGAAGTGTTACAGTGTCGCTTTGCCAGAGGGGTCTGCCTGTGTCTGTGTATCCTGTTACTGAGCTAAAAAAATATTTATGTACGAGTATTTATATTTATGTGTGTGTGTGTATAACTGGCAAAAGTCAATGATAAATAAAAATCTCTGCTTTAATTTATTACAATCAAACTCCATGAAGGTGCTGTTGAGGATTGATGGATAGGGGGCAGGATAATCAAAAGAAAAAAAAAGTAACTTAAGCTTAAGGCCAATTTTACATCTGAGTGCCATGTCTCCAAAAAAAGTAACCACTAATTACTAATGAAAAACTGTTTGATTTACATGGAAATAAATTCAGCAGAATATTCGCACAGCAACAGCATGTTATTATTGTTTTGCTCTACACACGCAAAGAAAAAATATTGTTGAGGTAACCATAATCAAACACCAACATACTATGATTGAATTATATGGTTGCAGTCAAATCATATTATTGTCAATAGAAAAGCAAAGTTTAAATAATATTATTTTCTGAGTTAATAATAATATTATCTACAAAAACAATTAACTTTGTTATACCTAATCTTGTTATTGTAAATAAGACAACACTATTGTTAGATGTGACTAAAATATAATTGAGACTTACCATACCATGTTCTACTATTATAATAATATTGTTAAATACGATCATAGTATTATTTTATGTAATAATAATATTTTGTTTTTTAATCATATATTCATTGGCAAATCTTTTGTTTAAAACAGCTGTGCGGTAAATCCGAAATAAAAATAGATTAATATTGTTGAAATAAAATGTATGTATGTATGTATAGAAATTTATACTTACATATACATATGTGTATACACGAAATACAGACACATCTGTATAAAGAGATATACATACATACATATATATATACTATTTTTATTTATCCACCCTTTTGTTTATACATTTTTTATTTATTTAACACCACGAGTGCACTACAAACGAAACACTGAACTGACAGAAAGTATTTCTGAAAGAGATTTTTTCTAACTTAACATAGTATGGTTTTGGATAACATTATATTGTTATTTACGTCATATTATTTTTACAGAATAATACAAATTATATTGTAGTCATAAATTTTTAACAAAACTATATTGTTAAACTCTAACCATATCGCACTTTCTATGAATATAATAATATAATTATTAAATTCAAACATTACTCTGTTTATCGTAACGAAATTAATGTTTAAAATAACAATAACAAGTTTTCAACGAACACACATTTGTTTCAGAGAACATAATATTGTTTTCTCAACCATTTTACAAACATATCTTTTCTTTGCGTGCAACAACATGTGTTCTGTTAGAAATGTGTTGTATAATGAATATAAAATATAAATCAAAATAAAAGTGTTCCAATAATATTTTGATGAATATTTTATGACTCTTGTCTACAAGTAAAAATAAAGGAGGAAATGTGAGTAAAAAAATAATAAAGTGATCAAATAAAATATATCATTTACTTGAACTTTTATACGAACTTTTATACGAACATTTAAAATTTTTATCAATTGCATCACATATAATATATATTATATGTATATGAATTACATCCCTATTGGAGAATGTGTGGTTAACTACAAAAATAGTTAACTTACAGTTAACTTTTCTTAGACTGACTAAAAGCAAACTGCAATGTCATCCAGAACAAATCCAAAATTAATTATTAAGTTGAGTGCGTAAGCGAATTTGGTGAGACCCAACAAATTTATTATCAGCTACTTTGAAACTCATTTCAGTCTTATATGAATATTATGCCGTTATTATTTTAGATGGCAAATTAGCTGGGTATTAGCGCATTGAGTACACAACGTGTGCTGATACATGTTTGAACCCCAGAAATTTTTTTTAAATTTACTGACTACCAGGTGATTTAAAAAAAGTCAACTTTAAGTTAGTTGAAAAGTAATGTAGAGTGACACAATTGACTACCGCCTAGGATATCGCCATGTTAAGATAATCAATTGATTACATTAAAAAGTAATCCAAGTGCCAGTCAGTACTAGTTGCGAAATAGTTAGCTTAAAGTTAGTTTAAAGTTAGCGAAATTTCCGACAGCGCTATTACAACAATTAATATTCAAAAAGGAATTTAGTTTTACATTGTTCATGCAATTACAGTTGATTTTGTAAACGAGAGTGATTTACTTTTTTTTGAAAGAGAAAAATAAATTTAGTTTAAGAGGCAATCTATTTAAGAGAAACCAGCCAATTATTTGTTTTTGAATTCCGCTTTGCAAAAAAATAAAAACCATGTTGATTATTGAATTCCTTTTTCCACTTTCATAGTTGTTGAGATACTCATTTGTTTAAATTAAAGTTTAACATAATACCTCTAGTTGTTCTAAGACATTTTTGGGTAAAGGTTCCCTAATGATCTGCATTAGCAATAGTGAAATGTGCATATGATACAGCTGAACTCCTCGATAGTCAATTTCAATGTATTTTTAATAAAAAAAATATTTGACTGAATAAGTAAAGTAATAATTTGGTATTATTAGTGCATTAACAAATGTTGAACTTAAATTGTAACAATTCCTATAAAAAAAAACACTAAATTAAATTTACTTGTAGCTTATTTACACCTACACAAAATCTAGTAGATTTCAATTTAAATATTTTTGTAAATCTACACAATTTACACCAACTTTTTCTTTGACATTTATCAAAATGTTTTACTCACTGAAAATTTTCTAAAACTACCACCAAACAACTGCAAGTTAGCCGATTCACACACCTTTCTTAGTACACAGGCTGACTTTTTAGTACAAATTTGGAGAACAAAATCATAGTTGTTTCATAAGTTCTACTAAATTTTAAATAAATTTTGAGAAAACCTAAAAACGAAGTCGATTTTGTTTTGTATGGGAAATCTACAAGATTCTGCCCAAAATCTCATAAGTACTAGATTCAGCTTAAATGTAAATTAATCTTAAGATACGTTTACAACAATATAAAGTTATTTATTTTTTATTTTTAACCCCAATGAATCAATTTAAATTAAAATTATTTCAATTCATTTGCTATGGTTACTTTAACTGTTGGCACATTTTATCACAAAATCCCCATCTAATTTTGCCACTTCATTCATGACTACAAACAAGCAAACAATAATATTCATACAACCTAAAGTACGTTGATATCCTGATAAATTTGCTATTTTTTGGCTTTAATATATTTGCAAAGGCTAATAAAAAGAAAGACTTAAGCTTACAATCAAATAACAATAGCAAATACCCAATAATCCCTTGAATAAGCCCACTATAAATTGGCAATTTTTGCTTCATTTCGTTGACTTGTTTCATATTGACAATAGCATTATCAAGGTTAAAAAGTGATTTGATGGTACAAGTACCAAAGAAAAGAGGAAGATAGAAGAAGATAAAATGATTGAGAACACAGGAAAAATGAAATACCTTAAAATGAAATACATTGAAGTGGCTTCATCAGGCATTAGGGATACATGCATGTACGATATACCGTGATGGTTGGAGATAAGAATTTGCATTTTTTTTCATATGTTGTGCTAGACGATGGATTATAACGAGCGTGACTAAAGCAAAATAAAAATATAACTTTGTAAGGTTTAACAACAGTGATGACATTTTGTTATTCAATGGAAACAATAATCAAAGATCCGTATCTTTAATAAAATAATTACAAAAAAAATGTTCAGCTTAAAATCTACATAAACAAGATTGATTTAATCTTTAGGTAATGATTTTGCTTGATATGGATTTCAAATTAATCTAATATGATTTATGTTAATCTTCGAAGCAAATTTTTTTCTTTTGAAGTAACTTTATTTCATTTTAATTTAACCTTCCCGTACTGTTAAATCAAAATACCGAATCATGTTGAATCAAAGTTATTCAAAGTTGGAACAACGTAAATTCGATAATGAAGTAATATAAAGAACCATGTTGAATCAAAATTATTTCATGTTGAAACAGCATGAATTTAATTTAATCTAGTTATGGCATTTCAGCCAGCCAGAACAATCGCAAATATTCTATTATTTAGATCAAGTACGTCCAAACACGCATACTGTGATATGTGCATTTGAGGTAAACAGCTTTGAAAGCTCCTAAAGTCGTTCTGGTTTCCTTGCAAAGTAAAAGCAAGCATTGCTGCCTGTTGTGTTGTTGTTGTTGTGGATGTTGTACTTTTGTCGATGTGAAAGTACAGAAAGCTCTTTATAAAAGTTTGCGCATTGTGCATATGGCTTGGACGTAGTAGCTGCTTTAGATATATACTAAATATATACCATCATGATTTAAACTTTAATTCAACATGATTCAATATGATTTCAAGTCAAAATTTTCAGATGGTGATTTTGCATTAATATTTGTTTCTGTGTGTGCATTAAAATTTTTCTTCGATTTTCAAATTAATCAAAAAATTAACTAGAAGGAATACTTCTTATCAAAAAAAGAATAAAAACTTTAATCCTGTGGCATAAAAGAAGAAAAGGAGAATATTCTAAAATTTACTTTTTCAATAACTTTAAACTATCATGACATAACCGCCAAAAAAGCTTAAGCAACAAAAGTCGATCTTTAGCCATCGTAGATAATTAATTTACGTTAAAAAAAAAATCAGGTTCAAAATATGTGTCGGTAAAGCTTTTTTTGATGGTAATGGCTCGATATAATCATATAGTGCATATGTTAGTATAGTTAATCTGAAACTTTCTATAAGTTTCTCATTTAAGACTTTTTCATATAATCTTAAGACAAAATTTCGGAAAACTATTGAGGTCACAAACATTAACGGACATAGCCAAATTCTGGGCAAAATTTTAGTTTACAAGGAGGTAAAGGATTTAGAAAACCTTGGTGCATTATGTTGACATATTGGTGTGTATTCGGGAATACGCGTCGACTTGCTGAAAGTTACATGGAAACTAAGAACAAAACTGCGTTAATGCAAAAATATGTTTTTGTTAATTACACAAAATTCAGTGTTTTTTCAATAAAGTGAGACGCGTTGAAATTTACACATGTATTACATTTTAAAAATGTATGGCATAGAAAAACAATTTTTGAAACTTTCTTTTTGTTCCATGTATTTTACAAAATAGCCACCAGCGTGAGACAAAGTGAGCTAAAAAAAGACCCATTTGTCCCACCCCACTAACAATACATCAATACTTGCAACATAAACATCTCTTGCCTTAGTTAGCAACAGCACATAAAAGCTATGATAAAAATATTCGTATTAGAAGAAAAAATACTTATGAAAATATTTGACAAATCAAACGTGATTGACATTGATTTCTGAGTTTACTTTCATACTTTTAAAAAATTCAACATTCTCAATTTTTTTTTGCTAACATTTTCCTTTCTTTATGTTGTTAAATTTTTCTTTTGTCATGATGAAATGTTTAAATAGACCGAATTTTACAAAGTATCGTATGCACACTGGGTTGGATTAAACCCAAAGTGGCGATTAATTCTAGGCAGGATAAAATTTATAAAATAATGATTTTGTTTTATAAATTAAATATGACCAAATTAGTAAAATAAAAGCCTGATTAAAAAACAATAATTAAATAAAAAATTGGGGTTGGTTTTTAATATAAATTACTGAACGAAAATTCATCTTTGTGTTGAAAAAAGAAACCTAAATTCCAGCTCTTTCTATTCTAATAGAAATATTTTTCTCCTGATGTTTGTTAAGCTCAAGGTCATTTTTATAAAATTTGAATTGAGCCTTCAGAAAATAAGCAATTAAACTAGAAATACATATTATTAAGAAGTAACCTAAAATGTTCAATAAAAACAAAACAATTTTTTTATTTTATTTTTTTTTTTTGCATTTACATTGGCTTGAAATCTATTAGTTACGATATTTCAAGCTAGTTGCATTTTACTAGATTCCCCATACAAAATGAAATCTACTTTGTCAGTAGAGTTATAGAAAATCTACTCAAAATCGAATAGCTTTATTTATCTTTTACTGCCCTGTACAACTATTTATATAAAAGGTATATGAATTAGCTAAATTCTATTAAATTTTCTATTAAAGGTGTGTGAATGAGGTAAATCGGTACTTTTTTGGTTACAGTTTAAGACAAAATCTTAGACTAAGAATATTGTCTTGGATACGAAATTTTGAAAATGTCCAAAAAGCTTAAAGCAAACGTGATAGATTTCGATAATAATTTTAAAGCAAATCTGTTAGTCTTGAAGACATTGCTAATACAATATTATAGGGCATTTATACCTGCAAAAAATTTATCAGATTTTAAGCAAAATCTTTATGAAAATCTATACTGTTTACACTAAGTTTTTTTTTACATTTATCATTCGAACAAAATTAGGGCATCAATGTATTTGCTGCACCCTTTTTTGATGATTTCACTACATATTGTTCTGTTGCATTGATACCAATCCCCATAAAATTTTATTATAAGTCACATAGTAAAGGAAGTTACAACCCTTGTCCTTTTTATATTTTATTAACCACTAGGAAAACATTGCATTTAAAAGGGTTTAAGCCAGCTTATTTAGAAGGGTAGAGGCTGATCAATTCTTATTATTTTTTAAATGGTAACAAACTGTTATTTATAGCATTTCTTATCTTTCCAGATGGGCAATAACACAATATATAATAATGAACAAATAGTAGCGTTCACTTTTGTTGTTGCAGTAAAAATTTATGATATAAAGCCTATTAATATAGGGATGGGTCAATATTAAGAGAGACTGTGGAGTTTGGCAGTGAAAACTATTGCTTGTTAAGAACCAAATAAAATAAAAAATTCAAACTATTAAAAAGCAATTTTAAATCATAAAACTTTATACATGCAGAGCAAAACTAAATTATTCACACATGATTGACATAATGACAAAAGTGTTGAAGTATATCTGTTCAATAAATTGATTTAATGTCACTTTTTTATTTTATCATGTTTATTTATTTGTTGAATTATTGATAAAAGACTTCTTCACTATTATTTAAAAAATAGAAAAATATGAGTAATGCCACTTACTTCTTAGTGTAGACAATTTTATGTACACATACATACATACATACGGAATTTCAGGTTTGTAAATTTACATTTATTTCTACCCGGAAAAATAATCGTGTAGCCTTTTGTGTAGAATTATGTTTGCATACACACATAATCATTTATTTTTGAGTTTGTTTACAACGCACAAAAACACTAAAAATTTATTACTATTTGATGAAAATTAGAAATGTCAAAAATTTCCTCACCAAAGAATTGTTTGAACATTAATTTTTGTTTCAGTTGACTGCAAAAAATCTCCACTTATATTTTAACATCCCTAAGAGAGGCAACAAATTTCAAAAATTCTGTATACTTTTCTTTTGAAAGTCCGTACTAGCAATGGAAATTTCTTTATGAAATTTACCAACCTGAATTTGCGTAATTTTTTATTACATACAGTGTGTATGAGAACCTAAAATTCCGTATGAACTCCCTATTAGGCTTTAAGAATAATTAATTATTGAAATAAAAATGCACTTAAATACATTTGCTTAACTTTTTCATTTTTAAATTCCGTTCAATTTTTGGTTGATATTTTCTGCCCAAAAAAAGTTTCGTGAAATAAATTTCAAGAAAACTTTCATAAAGTAAATTCGTTAAATGTTTATTGGCCAGACGTTTTTGTGTCTCTCTTTGGGCTGAACATGTTGTGTGTCGTATAAATTCACAAAATTAATGTGAACATAAGTAAATGTAAGTGTGTGAAATCATTGTGATGATTACAATAAACAAAATGAAAACTTTGTTTTTAATCACAACAACAAAAAAAATCCTTGTAACGTCAACTGACAACTTTTTCTTTTCCCTTCATCTGAAACAATAGAAATATACAAACACAAAAACAAATTGAAAAATGTCTGCTTGCACGTCTGTCATATCTATCAGTTGTACAAAAAAAGAATCAACATTTACACAATTATCTCTGAGACCGTGATGGCAAAAATATCAAGTATAAAAGTTGTCCTACATAAAACAAAATTTAAATAAAACAAAGTAGACAGATAAACAAGAAAAAATATATATAAATCATAAATTACAACTGTCTGTTGTTTTTTTTTTTTATCAGACCCTCGCTACATTTTCTTCGTTTTCGTATTTGGAACACCCACAATGATGGAGTCACCCCAAATTATAAATGTTTTGCTTCATGATTAATTTTACGCAACATTATTCATTCAATATATATTTTTCTATGGGACATTTTTAAATGTATATTTTAGAATTTTTTTAGTTTGTAAATATAACGAGAAATATGTATTAATGTCCTGCACAAGACCATTTATAAGACCTTTCAAGACATGAGAGATTTTTCAAATGCTTTACTACCAAACGCTAAACAATACTGTTGGCAAGACAAACAAATGATACAAATGATTGCCAACAGTATTGTTTAGCGTTTGTTTTAGAATATTTCGCTGTAGTAAAGCATTTGAAAAATCTCTCATGTCTTGAAAGGTCTTATAAATGGTCTTGTGCAGGACTTTAATATGTATATTGTAGACAATTGAAAGTATATGTATGTATGTATATGTAATTGAGAATATCAGTATGTACATGATAATAAACGAGCTGGAGCCATGAATAAAAGTAACTCTGTAAGAGTTATTAGCAAAGTTGTGTCCTTATTTAAAAGGCCCGAAAAAGCGTAACCTCTAAATAAATAATTAGTTAATGAAAAACATTTTGATTCAGACGCGTGTTTCTTATATTAAACAGTTTCATTCATAGCTAATAAACATTTTCGCAGAATCCAGCATTATTGCAAACTGTTTAACTTAATAAAAACGTGTCTGAATCAAAAGGCTTTTCATTAGTATTTAGTGGTCACACAGTTTTGGGCAAATGTTTATTAAGTATGGCCGTAGTTTTATTTTCGTAAGAAAGCTAAGTCTATTCACTTCATAATAAAGAAAATAAATTCAGTAAAGTGCGACTTTGACTCGTGCATGAAGGGTTCCGTACATTCGGTTTTTTTTTCTTTCTTTAAATTTTTTTTTCAAGTTTGAAGGATTTTTTCAGTTTTGTCGCTTTTTTATCCTTTTTGGAGATTTTTTTCTATTTTGGGAGTTTCTTTTCATTTTGGCGATTTTTTTCTGCTTTTGGGGTTTTTTTCATTCAGGCGATTTTTTTTCTATTTTGGGTTTTTTTTTATTTTGGCGATTTTTTTTCATTTTGGCGATTTTTTTCATTTTGGCGATGTTTCCGGTTTTTCGCGATTTGTTTTAGATTTTTTTTTTAATTTGGTGCATTTTTTCGTTTTGGCGATTTCTTTTTTGTTTTTGGCGATTTTTTTCGGTTTGACGATTTTATAATTTTTTTATTTTTTAGTTTTACCGTTTTTGAAAATTTCAAGAGTTTACGGTTTCCAAGATACAGCAAGTTGTCAAAATGACATAGTGAAAATTGCATTAACTAATGGAACACCCTTTAATATAGTTTTTTTCAATTTTAGCGTTAATTGTTGTAGTCGGTATAAAAATACAAAACCTTACAAAAAAGTCTATATACATACAATTGTTTGTATATTACATGGGATTTGAAAATTTTTCGTTGCTCGTTTTGGAACACCCTTTAATTTGTAACTATCATGTATTTGTTGTTGTAGCGGCCAGAAGTCTACACACTGTGTCCAAATTTCAGGCCCGTAGCTCTTACTGTTCTCGAGAAAATACCCTGTGACAGACGGAAGGACAGACGGACAGCGTAGCGAAAACAACAGGGTTCCTTTTCACCTTTGGTGTACGGAATCCTAAAAAAGGCGAATTTATATTACGACTTGAAAATAATTCACTTTTTTTTATCAAATATTACTCATACGCATTGAAACATAAACGGATAGTTGTTGCATTTTTATGCTGTCAGGAAAATTGGGCAATATTTTTTTTTAAATATTGTTCCATTTATTGCAGAGTATAGGCCAAAATGACAATAATGTGTACAACAACATACATATGCAATAATATTGTATAATGGATGGGCCGCTTAACAGTGAAATTATTGTCATTCGATACGTATGAGTAATATCTGAGAGAAATTATTTATTTGTTGTTCATTACATGCAATCAGGATTGTAGGCTACCGACCACAATTTTGTTCTTGTTGGTATATTTTTTATAAGATTCTTAATGCGACTGTCTTAGTGTATGCATATTGACACATTTGTAATTTAATGTGCTGCTAAATGCTTTACTTTAACTGCTTGCGGTGAATGGCAAGATGTAAACTAACAGGGTGCGGAGAGTGCTCGAATTAAACTCGCTCGCAAACGAATTCAATTCGAGCGAGTTTTATTTTTTGTATTGAAACGAGCTACTCTTGTCTGCTCGCGAGTTAGAAAAATAAAACTCGCGAGCGCATTTAATTTTTGAGAATCGAAAATAGGACTCGCGAGAAGAATTCAAATTTTAAGAGTAAAAAATAAAACTCGACTCGCGAGTCGAGTTAAAAAGAATTATTCGCGAGTTTTATTAATTTTGTTTGCTCAAATTCTGTTCGCTATAGGTCGAAATGTTGAAATTATATTTTATTACTGACAGGTAAGCATTTGCATAACTTTTCATGAAGCAGAAGCCTTAAAACATTTGAAAAATACCTCATGACATGAAAGTAAGAACAAATATTTGTATATATGTATATGCATTTGTAAGTACTATGCTTTTTAAATTCGCATATAAATACATACACTTTTTCCAATAAACAAAAAAAATTTTTTTGTAATAACTACTCTTTTTGAATTCGTTTATGATCGTTTTGCACTCTTTTAAAATTTGTGCTTACGAGTCTTAAAATAAAACTCGCGAGTACAAATTTTAAGGCGAGTCATTTAATGCTTACGAGTCGAGCACAAATAGAATACGAGTCTTATAAAATTTTGTGCTCGCGAGTTCAAAATTAGAACTCGCGAGCGAGTTAATAAAAATTGTGCTCGCGAGCCGAATTTTTCCCTACCCTGTAAACTAACTTCTCTCTACTTTGGTAAATCTACGCAATAATTAAATACATCATGGCAAAAGGGAGGCGTCATTTATCAAAACCTAGAGATGTTGCAATTTTTTTCATATCACGCTTTATTTATGGCGAAGCTTTGAATGATTAAGCACTTGCTGAAATTTATACATGATTCAATTTAAGAACACTGTATGCCAAAATTCTAAACAAAGAATTGCAGATACTCTTTAAGAGACCAAGTAAGTGCAGCTTGTGGGGCTAGTTGGTTAGATTTTTTATTATTTATAAAAATTCCATTCAGAATTTAAAGATATTGAACCTAGGTAAACTCGCTACAGTCGGCCAAGTCCAACTCATACCAGGTGATCTTAATTCAGCAGCTAATGACCAGCTGCTAATTTTTCTGTTGTCAAATCTAGCAAAACGTTCGAAATTTTTTTAACAGCAGGCAATTTTATACTAACAAATATATACTACGTTTACACGTGCACTATTTGCTAATAAATAAACTCACTGTTTATACGGCATTGCACAAGTGCAAAGACTTGGTAGCACTTTTATAGAAAACTTACTTATGTTGAATATATGAAATAATTATTTGTTTTAATTGTCATTATATGCTTATATCAATGTTTTTATCAGCGTTTGAAAGTACATACTTCCATTTTTTTTATTTCATTTGCTTTGACTTTGCTGTGACTGCCAAAAGTTTCAAGGCCGTTAGCAAAATGAAAGCACAAAAAAAAACGAACGAACGGCTGTCGACTGGCCTGTTAAACGAAAAAAAAAAGTTGACTTAACTGTTGCTGTGCTGTGAAGATCTTGGCAGCTAAAGTCAAAGCAACAGCAACAGTACACAAAATGCAACTGTTGGTTTTGCTGTCCCTTTGTTTTAACTAGGCTAAACTTTTTAAACAATTTAGTACAACAGCAACAAAAAAAATTATTCATAGCTACGCCAGTTATAGCATAAAGTGTACCATGAACTTTTGAAACCGAACTTTGACCGAACTGTTTGAAATTTCTAAGTTAAAGCAACAGAACAGATATCAACAAGGCGTACTGTAGCTGTGTTGTGACTTAACTGTAGGCATGTGAGCTGCACAGCACACCAACAAAAGTTTAATATATACATAAATAACATTTTGGCAGCACAGCAAAAGCGGGTTTTCTTAGTGCTGTTGCTGTTTAGCTGGCAGTTTTTCAAACACTGGTTTTTATTTATTGTTTTTTGTGAGCAAATACTTGTAAGCGTTGCAACCTCAAGCACTTTATTTTGCGAATGGTGCGTTACAAATAATAAATTAATACGCCGTTTATGCGGCAAAATTCTCTATTGGCAATATTTTTATTTGCCCGTATAAACGTAGTATTAAATGTTTTTCCTGCTGTGTTGCATTTTATTTCAAAATTAGTTCAGCAGTTCAGCTTTTATTCTGCCTGTCATGTTCCACTCTTTACAAAAAATTTTTTCCGTCCCTAACGAAAAATTAATATATTTATAAATGATTTACACTTACTTTGTTATAAAATGTATGCATATAATAAAAATTTGTCACATTATCTTGAGCGTGCGTGGACGTGAGCATTTTATTATTCATCATGCACGACCAGTTTTGCTGAAGAACATAAATATGAATACATATTCATACATACATAATCATACATATGTATGTATACATATATAGATAAATATGTAAGTAAAGATGTATGAGAGCTTTTCAGCTACACACACACTACTCACGCATACATCCCTAATGCGAAACCAAGTTGGCAAAGAAAACCAAAATGGAAATCTTCTAATATTCTTAGCAAAAGGATATGAATACAAAATGACTAAGAATGTTTTTAATTAAAAATTTACGAGACAATAAAACTGTGTATTTTCCCCCACTATATGGCACGCAATAAAATAGAATTATACTTTGTTTCGTTTATTGTGCCTTAAGTTTGTTTTTACCCGCATTATTGTTAACTTAAATGCGATATACAACAATAAAATATAAATAAGGCTTTTGCAAGAAGTTTGTCACTTTATATTATCTGTTGCACAAGATTTGTGTTTGGGAGAACTTTTAGGTAATACCAACTGTGAAAATAACTCTTTAATGTGATAAAAGTAAAAATAAATAATTCAAGTAAAATTTTAATTAAGTTTTGCGGTTTACAGGGCTGTCTTATTATGAAATCTTTCAGTCTTATTTCCCGAAAGGCTGAATAAATTTTATCCAACACTGAAAGTTAAGCTTTTAGAGCTGAAAGTAACAGACTCCAAAAATTTGCTGTTTGTTACTTGTTTTTCATAAATAATTAATGACTGGTCCCCGTGTCCTACATAACAAACGAGTAAATCTTAAAATATATAAACTAAGTTTTCCTCTTAGTCTTAGGTTTGAAATGTTGTATAATTTATTCAAGTTATTTAGTTGTTTCTCAGTTGTTGAAAAGACTCCATTTCACAATTTTTGTTTGCTTCAATTGTGATAAGATTCATGTTATAATTCCATAAAGCGCAAAAGGGGTTGGCGAATTTAAGTTTTGATTTTCAAAGCTTTTTTTATAAAAGATATACATATCTGTATATATAGATTAAAAAACATTACTTTTTGCCCACTCTTTGCACAAAAAATTACTTGTTCATATGAAAAAAAGTAAACTTTTTATAATAAATATTAATGCTTGTCTTATTTTATTTATTTTATAACCGATTTTTTATAGCTATGCTATTTATGTCACGACACAGAAGCAAAGACGTGAATTTCGTAACAAAAATAATGGAAAATATTATAGTTATAAATTTATTTTTGTTTTGTTTTCTTTGTACCAGAATTTAAAAATTTTTGTTATTTTTTATTTTGCACATAGGCACAAACTTGAGAACACAGCCGATCGGCTGAATACCGGCCACAAGCAATGCATTAATTTAATCATACGCCACGGTTTGATAAAAAAAATACTAAAGTACTTCAAAAAATGGCATTACAGAAAAAACATTTATCTATTTTACTCAAATTTTACCTTGTGTCAGAAAAACTGTTCTGGTGCTCACGGTAGGATTGTCCCGAATGTACAATGGGATATAAGGGTTTAGAAGAAAGTTTCGGCTACAAAAAAATAATAATCTTTTTTTGTTCTCTTTTGGCTTGTGGAAGTTATGCTCTGTTAAGTGGGAGAGTTTAAGAATATTTGCACCTTTTTAAAAATAACAAAAAAAAAATTTAATTTCTAAGAACTAAATTTTTCTAGTACTGATAGCTAACAAATAAGGTAATTATACAAAATTTATTTCGATTGAATATCTGAAAAAACCAAAAAGTTATAGATGCTTAAAAATCGAAAGCTTATAGGCCATTTACATCGAGCTATATCTTGCTGATTTTTACTAGATTTTCCATACAAAACAAAATCTATTTTTTTTATTAGATTTGTAGAAAATCTAATCAAAATCTAATATTTTTATTTATTGTTTACCACCCTGCACAACAAATTTACAAAAAAAAAAAGGTGAGTAAATTAGCTACGGTCTGCTTAAAGAGGTGTTTGAATAGGCTACATTGCAGTAGTTTGGTTCTAGCTTTGGAAATTTTTCAGTTACTGGGTTTTGTTTTGGATAAACAAATCTTGATCAATGTCAAAAAAAATTTGGTGTAAACAATATACATTTTCATAAAGATTTTAATTAAAATCTGCTTTATTTTGTGCAGGTGTAAATGGCCTATTACTAAGAAATTTCTCATTTTAGCAAATTACTGAAAATGTCTTTTTTGAGCCACCCTGTTCACTGTGATATAGCTGAAATAAAGTTTTAATTTTTTGGCTGCCGAGGTACACTAGTGTCTACTTTCGAATGAACTGTAACATTTTACAATTAGTAGCCATAAAAATTTACTTTTGGCCGCCTTCTCGTAAAATGGTCCACAGTGCGCCGTTAGAAAAGAAAATCATGGGAAATAAATGGAAACGTTTTGAAATATTTGCGGAGAATTTTACATCATCATACAGTGGAGGCTCGAAAAAGTTAAGTCATAGAAAAGTTAAGTATATGGAAAAGTTAAGCAGCTTTTATTCATCATTGGTGACTCCAAAAAGTTAAGTAATTCTCAACTTTTCTGAGACAATTTTTTTATATATAGTTTTTTCTCTTTCTAAGATGATCTCAACTTTTGTGTGTAAATCCTCAATACATATTTATATATATAGTTAGTCATATATGCCTGTATACATGCAAAAATAAAACCGTTACCGTTTATATATTTTTTTGTGAATTTTGTATGCATAATGTAGTTGCTCTCATCAGTTGGTTATAAAAGAAATTAGTCGATTGCAACAATGTTAGCAGCAGGGAAGCAAAAAAGGTTGTCAGTCGGCGAAAAATGCAAAACAGTAATAAATATGTATGTATACATGTATATATGTACATATAATTCTAATTGACAATTAAAAAATAAATAAACAATGTACAAATACACATATAACCTCTTGAATATTTCATACCACGGAAAAGTTAAGATTTCGAAAAAGTTCATCACCCCCAAAACAAACTACTTAACTTTTTTGAGCCTCCACTGTATAATATAATTTTATTGCAATGTTATTTAATACAGTTAGCTTATTTTAGATAGCTAAGCAGCATAGCTATATCCGGTTGTCCTAAGATACCTCTTTCCTTTTTTTTTATTTCTTTGGGCCTTATTTCATAGTGACTTTTTGGTCATTTTAATGCATGATTGAAGCATATATGGTTCCAACCTATTAAAGCAGCTACAGGTAGTGTCACAACAACTGTTGAACTCGCAGGCTGTGGTTGTGTGGCTTATGGCAGTGAAATTTTTCAAGCCTTTGTTCTTTTATAAAAAAAAGACATTTTGCAACACTTTTTATATGCACTTCTACGTATGACAATATTTAATCATAACAAAAATATTGCCTACATTCAGGGATAAGCTGCAATTTATAAATAAGAACGCGCGTCTCATTAATTCAATAAAATAGCAAATGTATACAATTGAGATACTCAATAATAAATAAAATTAAATTAATAACAATCTCTAGCCCAGTAGATAGATATGGGTGCTGATGAATGCGTGGTTTAATTTTTCTTTTCTTTTTTAGAAACTCACATTAATTAATGAAAATATTTCATTCAACAAGAATTGAAAATACTGAACTTAAGCCCGATTAAGAAATTAATCCTGATTAAAATTAATAAATTAATACTGCAAATTAATGTTTTTTCATATTGAAATAAGAAATTTCAACATTACTAGACTTTCGTTAATATTTCTTATTAATTCAATATAGTTTTTTATTGATTTTAAGCTGGTTTTTTCTCTGCGTGTACACGCAGTAAACGAGAATAAACAGCAGGGGGCAAATTGCGGCACTATACAACGTTATTCCAGGTGCTGTTGCCATTCACCATGTGTTGCTCTGATCTCGATCTTGTCAGCAAGAGTTAAGACAACTCAAGAATCTCCACAAGGTACTTTCCCATAGTCATGGATATTTATATTAACATATTTGTATCTATTTGCCATTTTAAATCACATAGTGCTTTCTGGAGGTACATGGCGCACGTACAGCTGGATGCTCAATTTCATTACGAGATTAGGCCATAACGGCAGGGGCTTACGTAAGTCTGTAACACATCTATGGCATTTCCCTGGATTAGCAAGGGTGCTTTTGATTTAAAGAAACTTTCCGTGAGGAGCTTTCGGTGGGGACTACGCTTAAGCAGAGTCTCTTTGCCATTACAATGCATGAGAGGGATCCCAATGAATCAATCGCTAAAGCTAATCTAATCATTCAGCGTTTTGAAATCAATACTCAATTGGGGTATTCAAATGGTACTCAGAAATTAACATGTCTTATAGTAATAACACGAAAAAATTTTACTGTTGTAAACAACCCTTCATAAATTGCAATTATAAACATTGTACTTATTTTTAATTTCGCTTTTACACCTTTGTACATTGCTTATTCCATATATTTCTCTCTCTCTCTCTCTCTCAATTGCTTTGGTAAACTCTCTCACATTGCTATGTGCACTTATGACAAAACAATAAACATAGCTGAGAAATTCTTATTATCGTACGACTTTTTTGTTTGAGCCACAGAAAATGTTCTTTAACTATGCATATTAAAATGTTAAGACACTGGTTTGAATGCCCCAAATACTTATATGTTTAAGTGGTATAATCTTAATATAGTTTATACTCAAGCAAACCAAAAGCTTTGCGAATTAAATCATTATTAACGAAATTGCAAACTAGTGAAAAATACTGTTTGTGGTTTTCCAAATAATGAAATATAAAAATTATATTATTGGAAGTTTATGTTATAAACTAGTTATAGTTTATTATGTTATAAGCTAAATAAAATCTCCTTTTCATCATACATTATTATTACTTTTCATTTATAAGCCAAAATAAAAATAAGGTCCTGTTTCTCTAAAGCAAACGATAGATTCGATCGAACATTTATATTAAAAATAAAAACAAAAAACTGAAATTTGTTTTTGTTTCCATGCTTCCAACTCGCACCAACCGTATTATATATAAAAATGTTATTAAGATATTAATTTTTTTTTATTATAAATTCAAGCAAATTTTACTGCCTTTTTATACTTCACAAAAGTTTTGCAAAATAGTTTGTGCTAACGACTAAAAGTAAGAAATTGCAAGAGTAACTATTATATTGCAAGACAATTTATATACATATGTATACATATGTATACATATGTATATGGGTATATAAACATGTTGTATATGAGTCACGAACATACTTAAAACTTTTCTTTAATTTTGGCAAGTAGTTTTATTGTATAGCACGTCATTGCTCATTGGGTTAGGAATAAAAAATGTCAAGAGTTCGTACTAAAAGGAAATATTTGTTATTTGGTTAGAGTATTTTATGAGACTCTCTTTTATTTAACTCGAATACTACCGACCAATATATTCCCAAATAATTACGTGACTGGCCCACAGTGCACTGCTACTACTCAGAGTCGTACAGTTCTTACTTTTAGTTACATTTTATAGCTCGAAATTGCCAGTTGTTATATTTATTTGAAAAAATGTTTTAATTTTTTATGTTACTATTTTTACTGGCTTAAGAATCAACTTATTTTATTACAAGAAAAATAAATGACTTTAAAGAACAATTATTTATAATTTTAAGGTATTTTGTATTTTTTTTATATTTTTATTATTGCTAATTACACGTGCAACATGTTGTTATTATAAGGCTGAAAGTGTCTCAAAATGCATCAAGATTATTTCAACGGCATCAACGTCATAATGAGCAGAGTAACTTATGTATATCAGAAACAGGAGCAAGTGGCACTTAAAAAACAACAACAACAACAACAAAAATACTTTTCGTAGGACTTTTTAGGATATCACAAAAAAAGGTTACAATTTGACACATGCCCTTTAACATGTACAACTTTTATAAAAAAAAACTTGTATATCCATATCATTATAATATTTGCTGAGCATTTAAAATCCGTATTTACCCCAAACACATGTACTGGCGTTGTTGATTTGCCAAGTGTAGTTGCGCTACCCTCCCGACCCATAAAATTTAAGATGCCTGATGTACAAAAACTAATTGCTGAAGAAAGCTGATGCAGTTGCCTCGTATTGCAATTAGAATCCTGTTATTCATTCTTAATGCCATTTTATGTCTGGATTATTAACCAGACAGCTGGAAGCTTGCCAAGGTCAATATTATTCCAAAGCCAAGTAGAACAAAAATAAGCAATTAACAAACATGTGCATAGTTAGTAAAGAACA
Source organism: Tachina lurida (assembly GCA_944452675.1). Taxonomy (NCBI): domain Eukaryota; kingdom Metazoa; phylum Arthropoda; class Insecta; order Diptera; family Tachinidae; genus Tachina; species Tachina lurida. The sequence continues at coordinate 161,670,548 of OX101753.1, read as the reverse complement.
AACGACAATGTTGTAAATATAGAGATGGTAACTTTGAGCCTTCATTACAAAACACATGAGCAAATTGAAATGCAATGAATAAAACCAATTCACATATTCCATTTGCAATAAAGTTTCGTATATAAGGCAGACATCTACATCAACTGACACCACACACAGTGGAATAAAACAGAGAAGAACGCTGATGAGGAAGGTTTAGTGGCCTTCGAAAACGGCTGGCTATTCCGTTCAACTATGTGTTGTTGTCAGAATATTTACAACTAACTTTGATGTTATTTGTTCATTAACAACACTGTGGAAAATTTTTGGGATTATTGGCCGGGGGGGTGAGAAATTCCAAGTCAGGCTGATGGTACTAGGTCAGTATAGTAAAACCCTCAAAGGGTTTGGCGTTCGTATGTGTCAGTTTTTTTTTTGGCAAAAACGTAGTTTAACATTACTCGAGAACCACTTGTCCGATTTTGCTAAAACAAACTCAAAATAATTTAGAATTACAATTTCTTTAATCCGTTCATATAACGTTTTTCTTTATAATCAACAGTTTTGCCGGTAAAAATAAATTTGTGGAGGCAAAAAAATATTTTTTTGCCTAAAAATAAATTTTTTTTTTTAAATTCATAAAAAATCCAAAACGGAAAAAAGGATCAAGTGTTATTAATTTCGTGTAAAGTCACATAACCTATAAACAAAATGCGACTTAGATCATAGAAATCGATTAACGCGTTCTGCTTTTATTTACAATTAAGTGAAGGTATCCCATTTTGACAAGAATATTGATATTTGTTTTTATTCAAAAAAGTGTCATTTATCGCCTTTTTTATAAATTTTCCCCAATAACTCCAGACTTCTGGCCATAAAATAAATACTAAAAAAATTAAGTAAACATTTTTATAATGTTTTATTTTTATTTTATTTATTTATTTTTATTTATATTGCCTAGACTTTTTCGATGGTGGTTGTTCGGGACTAGTGGCATCGCATTCATCGCTATCATCAGTTTCTGAACCACACATAATGTCAATGTGTGACTCCACTGTTGGCCCTTCTGCATCTCCTGAAAATTCTTTATCATCAAGATCATCCTTGTCTTGCCACACAAGCTTACTCCACCAGCAAATTTCCGCAATTATTGCACTCGACGACTTTTTGCCTCTATATCTGTAAGTTTTTGTTTTATTAAAATGAGTTTGAAAAAATAAAAAATCAGTATTACCTCATTTCAAATGGCATAGCAACTTGATGATAGCGTTCACCTTGTTCATCAGATTCGGTAGCCAATTGTTTGCTGAAGTAGTCCAGATGATGATGTAAATAATGGATTTTCAAGGACATGTGGACACCAATTTCCGAGAATGCTCTTAACATCCTTGCGACAGAAACATCGTAGTTGTTAGAACGATGCTTTCCCAACAAGCCTTCCATTACTTCTTTGATTGCCTGCATTCAATTCAGCGTCAATCAGAATATTGTTGAATGCGTCACTTTTAATCAGCTTTCGTATATCTGGACCATTTAGTACGCCTGATTGGAAAAAATTAATTTGTTGAGATGGAAAATCATGGGAAATGAATGTGATATTATAACTTACCTTCTTTAATTTTACTTTCGCTGAGTCTCGGGTAAATTAGTTTCAAACACAAGAAAACTTCATCTCTTTTGGCGACAGTTTTGATAAAATTCTTAACAATTCCAAGTTTAATATGCAGTGGAGGCAGCAATATCTTCTCCTTCGGCACTAGAGGCTCACGAATAATATTGGCCGTTTGTAACCTGCTGTGCTCTCTGAGTTTCCATCCGTGGCATGCATATTGGTCACCGGAAAATCGTGTGTCCCAATCGCACAAAAAGCACATATATTTTATATAGCCGCTTTGAAGACCGCAAAGCATTGCTACAACTTTTAAATCGCAGCATATGCGTCACATATGTTTGGCGTAGTTAACCATTTTTAAAATATTTTCCAGTGCATCATATGTTTCTTTCGTTTCTGTACTATAGGCGATTGGATCTGAAGGTTTTTTATTGGTCTTATGCAGTAAAACCGCCTTCAAGCTGAGTTTTGAACTGTCAATAAATAATCTCCAAATAATGTTGTGCATATCTGCAGCAAATTTTTGAAATTCATACATTTACCTAATTGTGAATAAATGAGAAACGCGTGCTTCGATTTTCATGATCTATCATTTTTTTTTTGCTCATGAGTTATGTGACTTTACGCGAAAGTAATTAGTTTTGGCACTTTTTTCCATTTTGGATTTTTTATGAATTTAAAAAAAAAAATATTTAAATTATTAGACAAAAAATACTTCTTTCCCTTCATACATTCATTTTTAACTTCGAAAGTGTTGCATATATAGGAAAACGGTATAGAAACAGATTAAAGAAATTGTAATTCTTAATTTTTCTAAATTTGTTTCATAAAAATCGGACAAGTGGTTCTCGAGTTATGTTAAACTACGTTTTTGCCAAAATGTTACAACTAAGCGAAAAAACATCAAGATCAGGAAAAAATTTAAAAGGTCATAAAAAAAAACTGACACATACGAACGCCAAACCCTTTGAGGGTTTTACTATACTGACCTAGTACCATCACCCTGACTTGGAATTTCTCACCCCCCAGATTGGCTGTTGTACTGTGTAATTATCACATGTAATTTGGCTTAAAAAGCGTTACGAACATTAGCCTGTTCTATTCATAAGAATATAGAAAAGAAGTGTTGTTCTGCGCTGTTTATTGACGTTTCTCAGGCATTTGATAAAAAGTGGCATGAAGGCATATCTACCAATTAAAATTCTAAATCTATTGGAAAGTTACATTCTTGGCCGGAAGTTCACTGATGTGAACTTCAGCAAATACTAATCCTAATGTAACATCAGAGTGCCCTCCTCCGTTGTATAGCAGAATCATCGGCAAAGTAAAATAATCAATAGAATGGCTACTAAGCACAGCTTCAAAAACATAATACGCCTCATTAGCATCTCTCCTTTCACCACCTGTCTTCTCTATCACTATCCCTTTCCTAAAGAAGTTAACACCTATTAATAGTAGTAGGCATTAATTGCGTGAGTGTTACTTGGTAACCTATTAGTTGGACTTCTCATTTGTTTAAATTCAAATTTAACATAATTACTTCAGTTGTTCTAAGAAATTTTTGGTTTAAAGTTCCCTGATCATCTGCATTAGCAACAGTGAAATGCGCATAGGATCCATCTAAACCCCTCAATAATCAATTTCAAAGTATTTTAAATAAAACTGTTTTACTAAAGAAGTAAGATAATAATTTGGGATTATTAGAGCGTCATTCCATAACGCTTAAACTTAAGAAAACTAGTTTGAAAGAGAACTGTTATTAATTATATTTTGCTTGCAACAGTTGAGTAAATAAGATATTTTTTATTGAATTTTAACACAATATAAAGTTAACGCATCATTGATGTCTATTGTTTAGGTTATAACGCAAATTGGTTAAATGAGCAATATAGTCTATAAATAGTTTAACTATCATTCATTTGTTTTAAATACTTAGCTAACTACGTTTTAAGAAATTCATGTTTTTTTAACCCAGATCCATTATTTTATTTTGATTGCTAGCTTTGTTTGGAACCTTATTGTTCGCTGCTTTTTGAATTGTGGAGACAATTAAAATTAATTGAAAATAATTGAAATAATGAACCTCGTCTTTTCAATTCATACTAACCCAAATTGCCCTCAAACTATGCAATGCAACGCAAAACTCAATACATGTACATATATATATATAAATTTCTTTGATAATATCAATAAAGTTTTTCCACTCAAATTAATTCATACCATTAAGTTTCGACTATTAAAATGAAAGTAGCTAACGTGTGTGTTCTGCTTCAACTTCAATCTAGTAGAAAATCTTAGATCATTAATCTTAACAGATTCACAATTTGGGGATGTGAACAACCTTTCCTCTGGCAGAAGCCAAGACCACCATTATCTGCTGATAATAAGTTGCTTACTACAACTTAGTCCAGCTCCTTCTAAGAGGTGACAGAAAGTGCAACTTCAACAGGATATTGTTGAACGTTACATTATTACTATCGCATAGTCTGGTAAAGATGACATTTACATAAGTTTAGTAGTAGTTAGTTTGTATGAGAACCTGAAATTCCGTATGAACTCCGTACCAGGTTTAGAGTCCGTGCTAGCAAATGGAAATTTCTTTATGTAATTTACCAACCTGAATTTTCGTAATTTTTTTCACATGCAGTTTGTATGAGAACCTAAAATTCCGTATGAGCTCCGTACCAGGCTTTAAATATGAATTGATATTTAAATAGAGTTGGTGAAATTGGTTGGTGTTCTTAGTGTTGTTTACCACTAAGCTAGTCACTTAAATTCTGTGGTACTAATGCCACCCGTACACTACACAAGTTTAGTGCTCAAGTCTGGCACTGCATAAACTAAGCTTGTGACACACACAAGTAATTACAAGTAAACTGTGCAATTTTTATTTAAAAAAAAAATTTATATTAATATATTTTATTAATTTCTGTGGCAATAAAAAAAAACGAAATTAAAATTGGAACATGAGTGGTGAAAAATAACGACAGAAAACCTGAGAAACTGAGCGTTTGCAACATACGCTACACAAGTTCACTGTACAGTTTTCAAAATTGAGCAAAGTTCAAAATCGTTTTGATATTTACTCAGTTCACTGCGTAAATAGCACAACCACCACCATACCCTATGCAAACGCACTGTGCAGTGTCAGACTTGTGCAGTGAACTTGTGTAATGTATGGCTGGCACTAAGAAAAAAGTGCTTATGTCATATTTGACAGTTTTGCAGGAGAGCATTTTTAAGAGCTCAAGTTGATTTTCAGAAATTTATTTCTTTTGCAGTAAAATTTCGAAAATTTTCTGTCACCCTTTAGTTTTTTAAACAACCATCGCTCTACACTCTGTAAATAATACATAAAGTTGAAATATACTAAATGGTCTAAAAGAGACAAGTCGCAACTCATAGGGCTATAACTTCCTGCGAAATCACACAAATTAATTGAGATTTTGACCAGGGCTACTTTCGAATATAAAAATTACGCAGGTACTATTTAGCCAAATCAGCTTATAGAATTATAAGATTTTAGTGGATGACACCTTTTCACCAAATTCCAAACTTCAATACGAAAAGCACCTAATTTGGCCTAAATGTGTTTTTTTTTTGTTGTTGTTGCTTTCCTATTAGGTTCTTCATTTAGTCGAATTTTTCGACAGAATTTGTTCGTAATCTTCCGGAAAATTTAATACACATGTTGTCATTTTAATATAATGATTCGTAGTTGCTTTACTTGTAGTATTTGCTTTTTTGGTATAAAAGCTTAATACTTTTGAAAACACATTCCCAGCGAAAAAAAAATAATCAAAACTAGTTCCAAAGGCTTACAACTTAAATTTATTTTCTTCAGCTGTTGTCTATATAAAAAATTGTTCTATACAGCCTTTTAACTGAATGGTATCATTTATTTTTATCACTTCAGTCCTATGACAAATGTCTATTAAATTCATTGATGTTTCACCAAAAATACTAAAAGTACTTATAGTTGAGTCCATAAATGCTATATCTAATGATTTGTATGTTAATTTTTTGCTGGGATTTTGAAGAGCAAAGAAAGTTAAGGAAAATAGTTGTGTGCCTTGTGCTATTTTTGGGAAAAAAAGCAAACCTTTTGATCCTGGACCTGGTGCTGTAAGTTTGAAAGACTTGAGCAATACCAATACCATCATGGGATGTACGTAGCACCAAGTCCATTTTAAAAAGTGAAATATAAAAAAATAATATTAAAGTTATATTAAATATTCAAAGTAATTCAAATTTTTAATGCAGACCAAAACCCTAAAAACTGATTTACAATATTGCTCAACACTTGCAGATTTTCCATCAGTCCTTCACACAGAAAAATTTCATCTTAAAACCCACTTAAGCAAGGTTAAGTTAATATGTTTCGGCAATGATTTTGCTTCATATGTGTTCCATGTTAATCTACTCTTAGCATGATTTATAGTAATTTTGGTAGAAAATGTTTTCTGTTGAAATATTGAAGAATCATGTTGAATCAAAGCTATTTCAAGTTGAAACAACTTAAAAGACGATACTGAAATATCACGAAGAATAATGTTGAATCGAAGTTATTTCAAGTTGAAACAACATGAATTTAATTTAATGTAGTAATTGTATTTTAGTAATTAATTAACTTATGCGTGCTTGGCACAGGCATCAGGAAAATGTTTGTTTGTATATATATGACTTCCCCGGCCAAGATTTGAGCTCGGAGCTCATCACGTGGTAGTCAAGGCGCTTACCCCTGCAGCGACAACAACTTTAAATATTATTTAAATGTATACTAAACATATACCATCATGAATAAAATGAAAAAAAATACAAAATACTTTGACTTGTCTCCAGGATTCGTACCCGTGATCCTTCGACTACAAGACTAGTACACTACCTACCAGCTAGCAGCAGTTTGCCGGCAACAACAGCAATACAAAAGCAAGTCACACAACTAAGCACAAAAGTGTACTGCAGCTAACAACAAAGGAAATAAACATCAACATATTAATTCTTTTAAATTTAATATGATTTGAAATCAACATTTTTGCATGGTGATTTTAAATTGGTATTTGTTTCTGTGTATTCTTGGTTTAACTTGAAAATTTGGATTTTATTTGTTGGCTCTTTTTAAACATTATTATGCCATGTATGATGCCTGGAACTCAATACTACAAAATTATACAGGTTTTTTCTTATCCCATATTTGGTTAAATTCAAATTAAAACTACTAAAGTTTCGATACAGGGCTTATCTTTCTGAAACTATAAAAATTCCTAAAACAAGTGTAAGAATTAAATTTAAAAAAAGTATATATGAAAAATAAACTCCATTCAAAATTTCACCCAAATTCAAACAATAGCAAGTAGTGGGGAAAACAAAAAAAAATGTAATTGAAAAAGGGAGAAATTTCTCGTGGAATTTTATTCATAATTGCTATGTTCTTACTCATATGAAGTTTAAAATTCAAAAAACTCGGTTAGAAAATATATTTGTTTAAAATGCATAAAAAATTAATTACTTATTTAAATGATTTGCAGTGTATGCGGCCTTAATTTGAACATTATAAAACTAGTAATAAAATTTTAATCGCCCCCACCATTGCTGCAGCACTGAAATTCCCCACACTCCTCCTCTTTGCTGACAACAAAACCTCTTGTCCAATATTCCCTTTCTAGTTACGACTTTTCCATTTATATTGTCATTACAAAGTGAATTTCAAATATAATTTCTGATTTAATGGTGCATTAAATAAAAACTTTGAAAAGAAAATATTTTTCATATTAACACAAAGATACAAGTGCTTGTCCCACAGCTCTCACATAAAATTTAACTTTTAAGAGTGTGAGAAACATTGTATTCTGCAAAATAGCAGAAATAAAAAACTTTTTTAATTAAAAAAATGTTTGCGCAGAATAATAAAGTACAAAACACGTTCAACTTTTGGTAGACGTTAACATTCTTTTTTTTTTGTATGCAATAACTTTTCATACAAGCAATAACTGCCAAATAGGCTTTTCTATAAAGAGTTTAAAATTAAATTTAAGATTAAAACTGAAATACTGAAACTCTTGACAGACAGTTGTTGTGTTACTAAGACATATGTAAGTATATTGCAATAAAATTGGAAGACATTTATTTCTTTTAATAGTCAGCTTTTCAAATGATTTAATTTAAATGATTTATATACAAAATATTAAATTAAAAATTATTGTCAGGCAATATCAGGATTTCACCTAGATACGAAATTACAAAGATTAGAAAGTGCACTAAGTGAGATTAGTGATTGGTGCTCGAACAAAACGGAACTGCTACACTTTTTCAGGAGATGCAAGGTCCCCACTTTAACGACCCAAAACTAAATGGCACTATCCCAACCTTGTCGGAAAATGTCACATATTTGGGTGTTGTCCTCGATAGTAGAGCTTTCCTGTAGAGAAAAAGCTTCAGGCAAGAGTAACGAAAGACATAACGGCAATTTACATCTGTAGGAACGAAATCTGCTTTATAAGGGAATAAATTCTAAGGGAGTCGGTTGGATACTATACATGGTTATAAAACCTATACTTTTTTATAGAATTTCAGTCTGGTGGAAAGCACTCGACTCAGCGCATAATCAGTCCCACCTAGAGGGAACTCCTCGTAAAATGGTTGTTATGATAACAGGTGCCCTGAGATCCACGCCGAAAAGACCGCTTTTCGCTATATTGATTTGGCTTCCAGTAGTAGTAGCTAGTTTTACATACCGCCTTTCAATTTCAATTTCAATTTCATTATTATTCAACTTTAAGTAAGTGAACCCAATGGGCCATAAATAGTTAGGCTAAATGCCATAGGCGCATGGAATCATTGATATTGTGTTCATGCTAGCATTTTAAATACAGTCAACAACATAACGGATCTTATTGACTACTGCACTCCGAAACCCTACTGTAAAATAAATTTTTTACTTTCACTGACAGAAGGGTATTCCCCACTACATGGAGCCGTACAGATTTTCACGGACGGCGTATATATTAAAAAAATTTTAATTGAAATGTCCTTCAGACTACTGGAAGAATGTAGTGTATTACGAGCAATAGACTGACTAAGGTTCTATCGGATAACAAATAGAGCCATCCATATTAAAACTGACAGCCAGTCTGCCATTAAGTGCCAATTAAGTCTTTTTTTTATCCAAGAATGTCACGTGAGTGCTTGCGCAGCACTCACGTATCATATTAAACTGGGTGCGTGAACACGGGACTATTTTAGGCAACACAATTGCGGATGACCTGGCAAAGGGGGGGAACCCTACTCAGAAAAGTCGATATCGATAATCTCTGTGGTCTACTACTCTCATCCTGTTGAAGATGCTTCGGTGTTACGTTCCTTGAATTAACAAAAGACAGATGGCGCAATGAGCCCAACTGTGCAATAGCGAGAACCCTCTGGCCTCGCCTAAATTTCCGCAGAACGAAAAACCTCATGAAAGCTTACTACACGCAAAGAAAAAATATGGTTGAGGTAACCATAATCAAACAGCAACATACTATGATTGAATTATATGGTTGCAGTCAAATCATATTATTGCCAATGAAAAAGCAAAGTTTAAATAATATTATTTTCTGAGTTAATAATAATATTATCTACAAAAACAATTAACTTTGTTATACCTAATCTTATTATTGTAAATAAGACAACACTATTGTTAGATGTGACTAAAATATAATTGAGACTTACCATACCATGTTCTAATATTATAATAATATTGTTAAATATGACCATAGTATTATTTTATGTAATAATAATATATTGTTTTTTAATCATATATTTATTGGCAAATCTTTTGTTTAAAACAGCTGTGCGGTAAATCCGAAATAAAAATAAATTAAAATTATTGAAATAAAATGTATGTATGTATAGAAATGTATACTTACATATATGTGTATACACGAAATACAGACACATCTGTATAAAGAGATATACATACATACATATATATGTACATATTATTTTTATTTATCTACCCTTTTGTTTATACTTTTTTTTATTTATTTAACACCAAGCGTGCACTACCGATAGCTTACAAACGAAACACTGAACTGACAGAAGCTGTTTCTGAAAAAGATTTTTTTAAAAACTTAACATAGTATGGTTTTGGATAACATTATATTGTTATTTACGTCATATTATTTTTACAGAATAATACAAATTATATTGTAGTCAGAAATTTTTAACAAAACTATATTGTTAAACTCTAACCATATCGCACTTTCTATGAATATAATAATATAATTATTAAATTCAAACATTACTCTGTTTATCGTAACGAAATTAATGTTTAAAATAACAATAACAAGTTTTCAACGAACACACATTTGTTTCAGAGAACATAATATTGTTTTCTCAACCATTTTACAACCATATCTTTTCTTTGCGTGTAGGAACCACTGTTGGAAACTCGTGGCCACTCTGACCGGTCACTGCGCTTACGGAACCCATGCCAAACCTCTTTGTCTACCGTATAATGACTTCTGCTTCAGTTGCAGTGATGATGGGGAGGAAGGAGGAAAGTATCTTACATCTGCTATGCTTTTATGCCGCTCTGAAAGATCCTCGTCTACACTTCCTTGGCAGATTATGCTTCAGTATAATTGCCGATAACTTGGAGCAGTGGCTGGTATAGCCGGTATAGAATATTCTTGTCTAGGTTACATTATTAAAGAAAACTTTATTGAAATATTATTGGCCTTTCTACTAATTTCTATTATAACTTTCTTACAGATGTGCATGTGGCAAGATACCATCTGTAGTGCCAAACTTTATGGGTGAATTGCATAAGAACTTTTTATTATTTTTTATCGGCTTTTTATTATTTATTTTTATTTTCTTACCTCTAATTTTCTTCGTACATTTTTTGTTTGCTTCAATCTAGTGAAGTCCTAAATAACTTGAGTCAATAAATAGAAAAAGTTTTTTTTTTGAAATGAACTTTTGGGAAATGATGAAAATAACTTTTATTGAAGTGAACATTTTTATTTTTGTTTGCATTGAAAGTTAACGGCAAGAATAAGAAATAATTGTTTGACATTTGAAAATGCAAAAAAGTCTTTCATTTATTTTTAATCCCCGACCAGAAAAGGGGTGTTATTAGTTTATAGATTGTGTCTGTGTATTTTTGTGTCTGTCCGTGTCCAGTTACGGACAAAACGGCTAGACCGATTTAGTATTTTCTGTTTGAAAGGTGACTTGATCGAGAGGATTTTTATTTATGTTTGAAGAAAATTGGTCCAGCAGTTCAGAAGATAGCACATTTTTCTGGATATATCGAGGGTTTTTTGTTATTCCAACATGTAAGTGGTCGTGTTATTTATTAGGCAAGTGTGCCCAATAAATATCTTAATCTACTTATATATACATATATATAAGTTTAAAAATGTGAATTTACCCTACAAGAATGACTGAAACTAACACAAACGTCAATTTTTCACTAACACATTTGCAACAATTTTATATGGAAATCATTAGTGACAGTCAATTGACTGGTCATTTTAACGGTAGTGATGATGTATATATTTATTAGTTATAGTTGCTATACTCTACCATATACATATATTAGAGTGGAACATTTAATGAACTAATGCCAAAAATGTTAAAACTTCGCATTTTATTGTAAAAAATACAATTTGTTCGATCTAAGACTTAAAATGTATAGAAGCGTTAAAAAAGTTAAGTAAAAAAAATAGTGAATTAAAGAAATTTACAAAGTTTAATTTATTATATATATGTGTGCATTTCTCTTCCAAATTTTAGATATTTATAAAAAGCACGGTTTACTGGAGGTTGAAAAAGGTGTGCAGGAGACAAATATCACATACGTTATTTTGAGTTTTTGGTTTTACTTGTTAATCTTTAAATATTTTACTTATTTATATATTTTTTATGATAAAAAAAAAACAATTAAGTGAATATGAAAATTGTGTTTATTAATGTAAATGCATAATTGACTAGTTTGCTATGACGGTTGCTGATTAGTCATACCTGACTACCACATGCATCATCAATGACAAGTAAAAATACGTCAGAGTAAGCAGGACATATATATATATATGTATGTTCCATAGTAGATATATATTTTAATTAGTTGGACAAAAATGCAAAATCACACGTACACTTTTTCTACAATGCTCTTAACAAACTGATAAAAACTTAGATAGCGAAATCCATCACAACTGTGAGTCAAATGATCAGTCATTGGGCACTGTTCTTGCAGGGTAACTACGCCACACAGTGAGTTTGGTGTCAAACCCAAAAATGGATGATACAGTTTTCTAGGGAAGTTTTTAAATATTATTAAAATATTTAATAACTCAGTCAATTTCTAACAGATTTTTTAACACAAACCTGCGTTTTGCTCATTAATTAATTAAGTTTTATAAAAAAAAGTTATAAATGCCATGGTGTCTGCACAAAAATACTGCTTATGAGAAATAAAAAAAAAATTATTTGTAAAGAAAATACCTACATATGTATGTCTGAAATTTAATATACATTGTTGGAAAGGTCTCTTTTTAAATCCATTTATAAATTAAAAAATTCGTCGATAAGTGCAAACGGGTACGAAAAACCAGTTTTTTTACCCTTAACTAAAGATTTTGTGGGTGGTTGGCAAATTTCAAAAGCAGATTATTATAATACTCCAGAATACCTAACGGAAAAACACATCTCAGGTATTTCTACTTCATTCATTTTTGTCATACACTGTTATTTTGTATTTGGCCAAATAGTTAGAAAAAAAATTTATTTGTAATATTTTTTTATATTTATGATTTTATTAGACTAAAGTTCGCATCGTTCTGTAAGCTAAATTACATGTGATAATTACTAATGAACAAATAATACCAAAGTTAATTGTAAAAATTCTGACAAACACTAGTAGAACGGAACAACTAGCTGTTTTAGAAGGTCGCTGCACCTACATCATCAGCTTTCTTTTTTTTTGTGTTTGGGCCACTGTGTGTGGTGTCAGTGGATGTAGATTCCTGCTTTATATACTGAGCTTTTCAGTATAGAGCCACACGAACCTTAGCCTAATCAAATCATAAATATAGAAACAAACAAAATTCGAACAAAAATAAGTAAAACTAACTAAAATATAATATTTTTCGCTATCATCTTTACTGTGCTACATATACAAATAATATTTTTTTTTAATCCTAACGTATCTCAAAATTCCATTATTACTAGCAGCTAGTTAAAAAAATTATATATAGATATTTGTGCCATCTGATTCACTGTGCAGCTGCAACAAACAATTAAATGCTTCATAGCAAAGGACAAAGGAAATGTTATTGCTGGTGATGGAAAGTTTAAAAAGTGTTTGCCTCACTAAAGTTCACAGTGCCATTAAACTGTCATTAGTAACAGTTTGCCAATGCAAAGGCTTGTTAATGACAGCTGCGGTAATGGAATCAAAATGCCATTTCTTGAAAGTGATTAAAAATCACTGAAAAATAACAACAACAAAAAATAACAACAAAAAATAACAAAAATTACCAGCTTCAAATGAATGAATTGGAATTTGTGAGGCGAAACAGAGATTTAAGAAAAAGAAAAAACTATCAAAGTTATTTACATGGCCGGAAAATAGGAAAAAGCAAGATTAAATGTGGCATGAAGAGCAAACAGATAAAAGCTCTTAATTGTACACACAGAAACCCAAGCAAACACAAACGTATTGATTGATTAACAATCACAGGCAGTACATATTTTTTGTAAAAAAAACTAAATGCAATAGTTTGTTTTTTGCATGCCCCTATTTTAAAATTTTATTTTATTCTTTATTAAAAAAGAATGGATTTAGCAGTTTGAAATTGAAATGGTTTGACAAAGAGGAACTTTTTTTCGATAATTTTTCGTTGTTACATTTTGTTAAATAAATATTTTACTTTATTCCATTTTCCAGCTGATAAACATTGTGTTTCTAAAAAATAGCAAGTGGGCTGAAATTGCTATTGAAGAAAAATTTTTAAATTATTCTGTTTCTGATTGATTGAAAATATATAACAAATAACGCCTGCATTTGAGTGTAACTCAAAATTTTATTTAAAATTTAACAAAGGAATGTACAGAAAAAACATACAATTGCAAAAATGGTTAAAAAACATACAAACATTTTGAGTTCAAGCTATAGAGTTGAAATAAAATAAATCCTGTGATACTCGCAAAAGCTTTAAGTTGTAAAGTAAATATATGTATGCATGTATGTATATGTAACCAAAATTGTTTTCTTTTGTGTTAAATGTACATCTAATTTAATGTAGATGAAACACAGAATATAATTGTGAGATAACAAAATATTATTGTTTAAAATTTATTTCAGATAATGCAATGTTTTTGTTCAAAAATAGATACATAGATACATACATATCATGTTTTATATTTTTCATGATATTAAATTTTTATTTCACTATTGTTATTTCGTTTTATTTTATTTTATTTGATTTTTATTTGATCTTAATTATATTTGATTTTATTTTATTTTGTTTTACTTTTTTTTATTTTGTTTTATTTTGTTTTTTCTTATTTTATTTTCTATTATTTTATATTATTTTTATTTTATTTTATGCTATTTTATTTAATTTAATTTAATTTTACTTAATTTAATTTAATTCAATTCAATTCAATTCAATTCAATTCAATTCAACTCAATTCAATTCAATTCAATTCAATTCAATTCAATTTAATTTAATTTAATTTAATTTAATTTAATTTAATTTAATTTAATTTAATTTAATTTAATTTAATTTAATTTAATTTAATTTAATTTAATTTAATTTAATTTAATTTAATTTAATTTAATTTAATTTAATTTAATTTAATTTAATTTAATTTAATTTAATTGAATTGAATTTAATTTAATTTAATTTAATTTAATTTAATTTAATTTAATTTAATTTAATTTAATTTAATTTAATTTAATTTAATTTAATTTAATTTAATTTAATTTAATTTAATTTAATTTAATTTAATTTAATTTAATTTAATTTAATTTAATTTAATTTAATTTAATTTAATTTAATTTAATTTAATTTAATTTAATTTAATTTAATTTCATTTAATTCAATTTTATTTCATTTAATTTAATTTTATTTCATTTAATTTAATTTTATTTCATTTGGTTTTTATTTTATCTGTTTATTTAAATGTATTAAGTGGATAATTATATTTTGAGTATATTAAAAAAAAAGGTCAAACATTTCAGTAAAAATATCAGCTTAGCTTGAATGTTTTTATAAAAATTACTCAAAAACTAACAGATTTTTTTTATCAACGTTTAATATAAACTTTTATATAACTCGTCTAGCAGTGCAAAAACTCAAAATGTTACTTTCCGCTATATTTTTGCTGCATCAAGAGGTTAAAGTTAACTTAATATCTGTGCAAGTGAAGCCTGTCAACTCACTTTCAGTTTACTCAAGTGTAACAATGTGATATTTATGATCCTTTAAAGTTAGTAGCAAAATCACCACTGAAAAGGAATGCAAAAAAAATAATGTTAACCCAGCTGTCAACACTAAAATATTTTACGAGCACTTTGGTTACTTTTTAATTATTCGAATGTAAAAAAGCTATAAGAAAAAACAACAACTTTGTGTAAAATTTAGAGAGCTAAAAGCTCTGTAAAGGCAATAAAAAATTATTGCAATTACTTCAAACAAACAAACAAATTATGCTTGCCTATTTTAAAAAGTAAATGGCATAAAATTTTAATGTTTTATTTTTTAAATACATGTGCCTAACAAAAATAACCAACGGAACTTCCGCTTAATCCAAAAATGTTTCCTCTCTCGCTCACACATACTCTCCCATTGCAGCGAATTTAAAATGACGCAAAATTGCATACGTATGAGTGATATGTAATTTTGTTTAGTTTCAATGCGAACATGTTTTTATTAAATTTATGAAAAAAAAATAATTTTTTTATTAACAAAAATTATTTTTAACTGCTGGTTATGCTACTTTTAAATTTCAAAAGTGAATGTTTGGATGTTTGTTTTTCCTCTTAACGAAAAATTCGTTAAAAGGATTTTAATAAAATTCGGTACACAGACTGGTCATGCGATGGATTGAAACATAGAATACTTTTTATCACTGAAATAATTAGCCTGTAGTGTTCTTAACAATTTTAAAAATTCCAATAACATAAAGATTTTTAAGAAAAAAGTTCTGACAAATTTTGACATGAATTTACCTATTACTATCCAATAAATCCTACTAATACTCGTATTATAATGTTTGTGAGCTTCGGTGAAAATTGCTAGGCGTTTAAAGAGATTGAAATGGTTAAAAAATTGTACTCTTATTACATTTTCAGATTTTGCTAAACTTGATATAAATAAGTGTTATAACACAATCTCTGTTTCTTTCTGGATGCAAACGAAGCTGCGGATTGCACGAAATTTTTTCTATTTGATAAAAGGAGCGCTATAAAAGAATTTATATAAAATGAATTTCGGAAGAATTTTTTACAAAAAAATAATGTTTATCTAATTTGCTTATCCAGGCCATATGCTGCAAATAATTTCATGAAAAACTTCTTAATGTAAATTAGTTATTTAACAAACAAATATTACAGATAAAAAAGGTTTACAAATATACATTTATTTGAAATGCAAAATAAAATTAAAAAAAAAAAATTTAAATTAAAATTTTATTACTAATTCTTTTACAATACTTATAAAACTTTCCAATTTTATCAGGTGCACGAAAAAGTAAATTTATATGTGCAGCAGCAAACTATAATGGCTAAAAATGTAGTGCATACTGCTGCAAAAAAATATTGTTAAATTCAATTTATAATTTTACCACAATAAATGTATGTATTGGCATAATAATAAATGTTAGCAGATAGTATTTGTCATGTCACATTGTGGTTTCAAAATGTTATTAAACCGCATAAAATATTAAAATGCACATACATACATCAGCAGCCAATGTGGTGTACAAGCCAGTTTTAATTCACGTGCTTATAATTCAAAATACATAATACTTAGAAATTATCAATGCTATATATGTAAAAATTACACTTAACAAAAATATTTTTTTTTTAATATTTTATTGCACATTTTGATACAAAATTTAAAATTTAACTCATCTGAGTTGGCTTTGAAAGATGCGTTCTTTGAATGTCAAAAAATATACTCAAAAATGTGCATTGACATCTGACAGAGATTCAAATGACAAGCGAATAAGACAGCCAGCTGGCCTGTCGAGAGCACCTGATGTGAATTTACTTGCACGAATGTGGATTTGATTTTATATGATAGTCTTATATCAAATATGTACATACATATCGCTCGTTTAGTCAAACAACGTCATACTCGCAACTCAAAAAAGAACGCCACCCATTTTTTGAGTTATAACGTTGTTTGAGTACATGAGCGCTGTATGCATATGGGCATTTTTCCGAGAAGTTCCACTTTTTTTGTAGCATGCGACAGCAAGCAATTAACCTTGTATTTCTGAACAACATGACACAATTTTTCTTAAAATTTTACCTTAGAGCTGCTGACAAATATATAAAGAAGTAAAAAAAAAAGTTTTGTTATCTTTGAAAAAACAAGCACATTTGCTTCCTGTCGCATGCTACAAAAACTTGACATTCCTGTGGAAATGCCCATATGTTTAATTGTTATGAAAAATCTTCATTTATGTATGTATGTACAGATCTTTAATAAGACCTGCTTAATGCAACATATGCTTTAAATGACTTACCGCCAGATACTTCTCCATTCATACTCATCTCTTGGGTCGGAGCTGAGAAATATTTGTCACATCTAAGTACTTCTTAGCTGTCATGCTGCAGTTCAGAGTTACTTAAGGAAACTAAAATTAAAGTAAACAAAAGAAAAGGAATTGAAACGATTGACTTGATTGAAACAAAATGGCATATGTATAAACGAATATGTATAGCGAACAGCTGTTTTTTATTAGTTATACAAAAAGTCATTGACTTACTAAAGTATCTACAATGTTCTATTTTATCTTTTGACAGTTGTACCATATTGAAGGCTCTCTACCAAAGCTTTTGCTGCTGCTGTTATTACATTTTCTCTGTCCAGCTTAAATGTGTGTCATTTATCAGAAAACTAAGTGCGTTTATGTAGGCGGTCAATCTGAGAAGGAACTTTAAAATAGTTTATATGTAATTTTTTTTTTTAATTCCTTTAATAAATGCTGCAAGCTAATTTATACACAGATTGCGCTTAAGACTCTTAAAAGTTGATGTAATGTCAAAGTTACTTTATTGAAGGAAAATTAAAATAAATCAAAATTAGGCTGATTATTAATATCTCTTGCTATTTTGTCATTTCTTTATGGTGAATTTTGTTAATGCTTTTACCAACTCATCGGTAGATCTTAAAAAATGCTTAGAGACTATATGGGCCTTATTTTGTAAAAAGCAGTGCTAGACGTAGTTAAATTTTATATGGAAAATACATACGAAACTAATCAACGCTTTTCGTTGTGTTTTATAATATAAGGCCCTATGTTTTTTCATTTGCGCGCTTAGTGCCTATTCACATTATGCCTTTTTAGCCTGCCTTCTTTCGACAATTTTCTTTTAAACCCCCTACGAAAAGTCAAGCACATTTACATTAATAGTAGAGTTAATGTCGACGTCGTTGACGGCGTTTCAACGCCGAAAAAGTTGAAACAGATTGAACTTTTACGGCGTTGCAACGCGTTGAGATTAACTGCTCTCATACAATTTCATACGATTCAACTTTTTTTTTTGACATTTGACGCCGTCGACGACGTCGACATTAACTCCAGGGTAAGACTTTTTTCTTCATGACTTTTTGACGTTTGTATACACTCTTAGTGGTGAGAGTACGAAAAAACAAAGAGAAATGTCAAAAATCCCCCCGAATTTTCATTTCGTGCCTTTTGTTTTACACCGCATGCTTCTCAAAAGAGAGAAAGAGAGAGACGAGGTGAAAAGAGACGAGTACTCATTTTCATATACTGTTTTTTTCCATTCATAATGTTAGAAAGGCACACATGCATACAAAAAACAATGCATTAAAAATATGAATTGAAAAGTAAGACTTGAATTGTGTGGACGCAGATGAAAGCTCAAACAAGAAAAAGTGATAAGTTTAGCAATAAGACTTGACTAGTGTGAAGTGGGACTTCAGGTTGATCCCTAAATAAACTAACCTGACGCCGCATAGATATTAAGAGGGGCAATCTTTTAAAATATGTGTTTTAGGCTTCTAGGCGCCACGTTGAATTGTATTTTTTTTTTAACTATATGCACAATATGCAAACTTTTACAAAAGAGCTTTTGTGCTTTCACACCGACGAGAGCCCAAGACAGCACAACAGCCAATCAGATCTTGGTGAAAACATTGCTTAATCTTGCTTTTGAAGGAAACAAGAAAACAAACTAAAGAGCTTTTAAAGCTGTTTTCCTCAAATGCGAATGTCAGACTATGTTTGTTTAGACGTAGCTGGTTTAAAATAAAACCTTTCATAATTTTTATTTTTTGCTTTTGTTTATTTTTATGACCGCAAGAGTTTTTGCTCGTCAATCTACCGATTCAAGCCCAATTAATGTACTTTAATCTTGCAACTTTTCACAAAGCAGCTCGATTGGAAAATAAGATTGTCACATTTACCTGCTAGCGCAAACACCAGCATGTCCACTATTAATTTAAATCATAATTACTTAAAATTTGGGCTAAAATATTACTTGATTAAAAGAAATTTTTAAAACTGCCCTCTTCGAAGAATGTTTTAGTGTAACTGCCGCTTTATCGCCGTATGTGTTTGAAATCAGTGAACATATACGCCTTTTGACATTGACTCACATGTAGATTGTATTCTTGTAAAATACACAGATACATTTTCATTTACAACAACAGCTACTACAGAAAAATCATGTACTGACCTCTCTTGATGCTACAAAAAACACACACAAGCGCACCAACTCACAAACACACACACACACACACATATTATGTACTACAAGCAAATACAACGAATATACAAAATGGTGCAATGCAGAAATTTTAGCCATATTACATTAAACGTGACTAGAGTTTGCGGAACGGGAATTCCCGTGAAACGAGAAAATAATATATAGACTTTTGTGGCACAAATGCATATAAATAAAATGGCGTAAGTGATAGTCAAACTTATTTTCATTCATATAAGAAATTTGTTTTATAATCCTGTTTTACTTTAATATCAAAATTTTCATTGTTCGTTTGAATGATTGTATGACAAAATTTACACGATGAAATTGCTTAAGTTCTCTTTTAAGTTTAATACGTTTTTCATCGTCTGTATAAACAATAATACTTTGTTTATCGATGTCGAAGAAAACTTTTCATTCTAACAATTTCCTTTAGAGGTTAGGTAAGTTAAGGAAGGGTGGCGCTATACCACACCTCTACTCGGAGACCACCCACTTGGGTCCATTGTGATTCCCTTCTATTGCTCATTAAAAAGTAATATGTACCCTCCCATTTCTAGCCAGAAGTGGCCCTATTATCCATCATTAAGCCACAGAATTCCCATGATGAAACCACTGATGTCGTCTAGTTTATACTTCCCGATATCGGTAATGTTTTCATGGAAACGTCTGCTTGGCCATCTAAGCCTATGACGTTGCAGTTTCGGGCAGTGACAGATAATATGTTCAATGGTTTTTGGTTCCTCTTCATCTTCGCACATCCTACAGGAATCTGGAGTGCCAGTTTCCCAAATGCTGGTTCTTGTTCGGACCAAGCAGTGACCTTTCAACGCGCCTATCATGATTCCCATCGTCTTCCTTTTCATGTCCAGTAGCAATTTGGATCTTCCTGAGTCAAGTTTTGGCCAAAAAACCCCTCGAGATTCTGCAATCCTCCCTATTTAGCCATGAACTGTTGGTCCTGCTCTCCACCCACTTACTGAGCTCTCTGTAGTAATGACCTATCGGTAATTGCACCAATGTGTCACGAATTTCCTCATCTAACGCCGAGCCAAATTTCGTCAGCTTGTTGGCAATTTCATTTCCCACAACACTGCTGTGGCCAGGAACCCAACATCGTCTGAAACTTTATTTATCCTAAGCAAGTTAAGGGCTCTCCTAAAGTCACTAACAAGTTTCGATTTGACAATGTATCGCTTGAAAGCTTTTAGCGCTGCCTGGCTGTTGACATAGAAGGTTACCTTCTTATCTTCAGCTACATTCCTGTCCACCAGTTTTGTGGCCCTGAGGATAGCCAAGATGTCAGCCTGGGAAACACTGCATATATTCAGCAGTCTGAAAGAAGTAAAAATATTCGTTCCCAAGATATAGATACTAGCCCCTGTGCCTTTCCCCGTTTTTGATCCGGCTGTAAAGACCGCACTACCCTCATATAG
Source organism: Tachina lurida (assembly GCA_944452675.1). Lineage (NCBI taxonomy): Eukaryota > Metazoa > Arthropoda > Insecta > Diptera > Tachinidae > Tachina > Tachina lurida. Next base: position 161,649,565 of record OX101753.1, on the reverse strand, counting down.
CTTATCAGATTTGACCAATTGTCCCTCTCCGAAATTACCAGTAAGGGTCTTCTACTAAAATCAATTTCAGCTACCTTATAGTCCGTGAACCCAGGGGTTACAGATCCCTGATCACTAAAACTGATCTTATTTCAGAGTGATGTGTAACCTGTTATTCCTGTCCTCGCCAGACCTGTTTCTACGAGTCTTAGGATACTTCTATTCACCGTTCTCATCACAAAGTCATCTATAGCATTTCATTTAAAACAAAACAAATTTTAAAATGTTGCTTTTGTTTCGAACGTAACTGTAGGAAAGAAAAAATTATTTCGACACCGATAAACAAGCACTAAAATTTCCTTAAAAAATTTTTTTAATATAAAATAAAAATGAGAGCTGTTCAAATTAATAACGAAAACTTTATAAAAATTCCATAAAATTGAGGTCATACCATTTCAGCTAATTCGTATACAAAAAAATTTTAAGTGTGAAAATTTTAAGCTCATTGAAGCTGTTAAAATTTTGAATTAACAAAACTTAAATTTATTTTATATTTATATATATTTATTCTCATCGTTCTAAAGTGGAACATAGGTTTATATGTATATTATTGGTTATGGTTTCATTAATAGGGTTGTTTTAAGATGGATGGCTGATTGGACTGCCGCATCCGTGTCTGGTATTACTATTATAGCCTCCAGACAGGCGTATGGCAACAGTATTTTTACTGTATAGTTGTTTAGGTTATACCGAACATTCTTGGTCGACATAGCTTCGTTAGCGAAAGAGGGAGTTGCTAGATTGGTGAGAACAGTGGGTGAGGTTGCCACAAAACTGGTGGCTATATATTCTCATCACTTTTCCTATAGTCTCCCCAAAATTTTTCTTATAAGTAAGTAGTTATGACACGCTATTATTGAAACTCTACAGGAAATACGAGTACGATAGCAGAAATAAAATGAAAACTTAGACAGACTGGGGCTCAGAGTATTTAAAATTCGGCGCAGCTGTAACTTCTTAAAAATTTGTCTTACAACTGATTTTGTATTAACTTTTATTTAAAAGGAAAGCTTACATTAATAAAAACAATCAAAGTTTTGCTAACTTTCATTTCATAAATGTAGTTTATTTAGAAAATTTGCTCTTGCCGGTCACTTCATTTTTTTCAATCCCATTTAACCGGAAAGTGCAAAAGTCAGGGAAATCTCAAACCCTAAACGTGACAAATGTATTTGGAATTGAGCATACACTTGCCTATAGTTAAGCATATAAGCAGATACAAGTTAACATATCTGTGCAATATTACACGAATAGAGAGCAGAAAGCAGGAGCAGACAAAGAGTTAAAGAAATACTTAAACTCGCACAATTTTATCGCCAATTAAGTTTTTCTTTTTGCACATTCAAGTTCCTATTAGTTTTTCATTATCATAATTTAACAAAGCGATAAAAAATGTTTAAAATATTAATATGAAAGATAGCTTTTGTTCTAAAATAAAATTTGAGAACTTTTCAAATAAGAACTTAACTTTAAAATGAATTTTATTTAAAATTTTTCATAGAAACTTTTTTATTGCATTTCAAATACATTTAATTTTTTTATTCCCGTCTTTTTGTGTCAAAATGAAAGCTTTACAATCTATATATATATAAAAGAAAAAGATGTTAGTTACACTAGTTATAGCTCAAGAACGGAAAACCCGATTTGGCTGAAAATTGGTGAAGGTGGAGGTAGCTTAGAACCAGGTGACGGACAGAAGATACTTTTTTTATACCGTTCGACTAGGAGGGCGTTACGGGGAAATTTCCGGCCCTACGAAACCTTCAAACCGGTTTTAGTAAAACTTAGAACATAGATAGATCTGCGTCTAAAGCGCCATAGGTGGCTATCTAAGTTCTTAAAACTATGAAAAAGATGGCGATAGGGGAAGATTTCTGCCCTCCGAAACGTTCAAACCGATTGTAATAAAATTTGGAAATAGATAGATCTGCACCTAAAAACTTACATAGACTATTTACATTTTCAAAACTAGAAACAGAAGGACGAAAGGCGTGAAATTTCTGCCTCGCCGAAACGTTGAAACCGATTTTGATGCACAGAGAAAACAGTGCCTACTAAATACCTCATAAAATAGAACAAAATTAATAAGAAATATCTATGGTTTTTTTTTTCAATAAGGAAATCTTATTAATTTCATAGAGAACACCTATTTAAAAAAATTAAGAAGAAATCTTGTAGTTTTTATGAGATTATCTTATTAATTTTTTCAATAAAAAAATAAAAACAATTTCGGCTTTATTCTCAGTACTTATGTATTTTCACTTACTTACTTATGTATGTATGTAGTATGTTGTACATGTTATTTATTTATACATACATACATACATACACATTAGGTTATATTCTTAACTAACTTACTCACCAAGTATTGAACCAGCAAACTTCTACCTGTTAGACAAGCACTCTAACCAATATGCTAACAAGCAGCCTGAATAACCATTGAAATTATTGTGCAAACATTCTTATACAAAAATTAAAATGCTCATGAAAAGAATTTTGTCTATGACTATTTATAGATATGAAATAACAAGACACCTCATAAAATCAAGAAGATTTCCTTGTTAAAAAAATCAATAAGATGATTTACACATAATCATATAGGAACCTACTAAAATCAAGAAGAAACCCTTATTGAAAAAAAATCAGTAAGGCAACCTAATAAAATTAAGAAGAAAACCTTTTTAAAAAATTAATAAGGCAACCTAATAAAATCAATAAGAAATATATATATAGTTTACAATTTATAAGAAAACCTAATAGAATCAAGAAGTTTTTCTCTATGGATTGTTTTTTTTTGTGCAAAAAATAACGGAAATTGAGTAAAAAAAGTTGTGAATAATAAGATTTCTTCTTGATTTTATGTGGTTTTCCTCCTGATAAAATTAATAAGATTTACCACATAAAAACAATAAGGAATATCTATGAAAAAATTTTCGCTTCTTTCTGCTGGGATACCACTTAGCCTAAAAACGGTTCATAGAAAAAATATTCTTGATTCTATGAGGCAGTTTTTTCTCTGTGTGAAATTCAGAACATATATCTGCGTCTAGATAGTCACAAAATGACCATAGATATCTTCTAAAGTAGGACCACGAGGAAGTAGGGGTACAATTTCTGAGTCTCAACTAGATATTAGTGAAATTCAAAATATAGATACCCCTTCGTTTAGAAGGAGACATACTCTATGTACCTTCCCGAAAGTAAGACGCAAGCGGCCAGGGATAGAAGAAGACATAGTCTATGTACCTTATTTCTGCTCTTTTAATATTTTCAAATGGATGTAAATGAAATTGAGAAGACGATGTGGGTAAATTTTAAAGTCGATAGGGGCAGCGAGGCACTCCGGGTGTATCAAAAGGGCTTATATTTTCCAAAAAGTGGCTGTTAATGTTCCTTACATAGGGTCTACACCCTCCAAACAAGGGATAAAAAAGCTCTACAAATGTCAGTAAGAAAACATACCCATAATAAGGGTGTGCACGTAGGTGCTTTTGACCTTGCGGGTATATTAAGGTGTGTGGATATTAATTTTTATATGTTTGGGCCATATAAAACTATTTAATTAAAAAAAAAAATATTTAATAACAGCTTCAAGAGGTCATAAAAATGTGGATTTGTTTGAATTAGAGATGGGCGCGTGTAGTGTTTGTTTTCGTCCCAACACGAAGTGTTAGGGACAAAAAAAGTGATTTCATGCGTGTTCGGGTCAAGAATTTCAAGTAGAGAAAAAATTGAAGATTTTGTATCGTCAAACACACAACACCAGCATATTTGTTGATACTGTATGGGCCTCTGAAGCTTAAAGCTGTGTATGTAAACCGATAGTATTAGCTGTGGTGGCAGATAGTATCAGCTGGCAGTGCTAACTTGGTGCCATATTTTGAAAAGCGACTCTTGAAAGAAATCAATTAAATTTTCTGATTTTCAAATACCACACCAATAATATTTCGTGCGTCTTGTGCAGTATCCGGTTGACAATATTTTTTGCGTGCGTGTTTCGTACGTATTGAGCATCTTGGCTGGAAAAATTCGACACGCGCTTTACCCTGTCTATTGTGACTACATGGAAAACATTAGGAAACATTTGAAGCAAAAAAATTGAGGTCAACAATTTAGGAAATAACAAAAGTTAAACATTTTAAAACCTCCCGATATATCTAGAAAAGATGTGATATCTTCTAAACAGCTAGACCGATTTTCTTCAAACATAGTTAAGAACCTTCTCAATCAAGTCACCTTTCAAACAAAAGAAACTAAATCAAAAACAGTCCAGCTGTTTGGTCTGTACGTGGACACACACTACAAACTTATAATGATTTGATTAATATGATTTTAGATGTTTCAAAAAATCTTGAAGGTATGAGAATATTTTTTAATTTTCAGTTTTCAATACTAGATGTGTACCATTGAATTAATTTAAAATGTTTTCTAATATATAATTTTATAAAACTATTTTTTTTTTTTGTTGGTAAAGAATTTTGTTAAAAACATTTTAGTATTTTTAGAAAATCCCCTCTCCTGCCTACATTTATGTGTAGGATGTCACGAATTTCTGGCAAATTACTTAAAACAAGTTTATTTATAATAAAAAACCAACAAATATATAAATTTAGTGTGCAATTTTTTTGCCACATCCAATTACTTGATGTTTTGCATATAATGCCGGATGTAGCGTGCAGCAACTAAAATCTCTTAAATTTTTTTCACAGAGTCTTTCTGAATACCTCTTCTCTAAGCAACAATTAAAGTTTTTATCAAATACTTAATATTTTTTTTTTAAATATTACAAAAAAAAAATAGGAATACATTTTTCACAAAATATATAAAATTTTCTCAAATTGTAAAATTATTCCTTGCTACAGTTTTTGAGATATCAAAAAATGTTTTCTATAGGAATTCGCATGAAGTTTTCTTTTTAAAACAACAAAACCAAAAAATGTTTGTTAAGTAATAAAGAAGTTATGTACTAAAGTTTAAAAAAATATAATGGTCAAAAACTATAAAATAAGCTATATACCTATAAGCCAGTCCAGGTATGTTGTGCGCTCTTTCAAGTCAAATAACTTGGAAAATGTAAGAGATAAAATGGTGCTCAAAGCATATTTTATTTTGGTTTGTCCGTAAAGAAAAATTATTATGATCGGTCAATATTTACAAAGGTTACAAGCTCCGAAAGAATTTCGACACCCGTAGTTTCCACTTTGAGGCTATTTAGAGCTACCCTGTCCTAGAACAGGGTGCCTTCAATTATAAATACTTCGTCAAAAGATGAAAACTTGTGCTTTTCAAAACAGTTGATGTCATTGAAATCGTTTCACTAGTTAAACAATTGCTTTTTGTTTATTTCATGCCAGTCAGTTATCCCTATTTCACAACATATTTTCCCGTGTACTCGTAGTGTTATAATTACAAGATTCACTTGGGAACTGGCAAGTTTTAAAACACGCTTACTATATCTAAATAAACAAAATATTCTATCAATGCCATATATTTATTGGCTAAATAATATATACGCGGCTCGTGCAGACGAGCGTTTGACTTGACATTTTTCTTAATATCACAATTAGAAATTTAACGAAATTAATAAATACAAAAATTCTAATGAAACAAAAACAATTTTTCATAAAATTTTGTCTTGTTTTTATTTTCACACTGTGAAAATATCATGAAAATAAATGCGTAAGGTTAGCCAGTTTTTAGACTTAGCGCAAATGAAATACAGTATACTCCCGATAACTCATGCCCCTTTAAATCGAAAATCTTAATAATTCATAACAAACAAAATAATTCATAAAAGAATCGCGTTAAATTGTTATAATTCCATACATTTCAGTCCCCTTGTCTGTCTGTCTGTCCATCTGTCTGCCTCCCTGTCTATCTGTCTATTTTATTCTTCTGTCACAGCCTGTTTTTTAGCGAACCGCAAGATATACGAACCAGAAATTTTCACGGAATATATATGACAGTTAAAACTTATAGGGTGCTCTAAAGCGAGCAAGGAAAATTGTTGAAATCCTAATAAATAAATTTAGCTTTAGATACATCCATATAATGACTTACTTTTCTGATTACCAAATTTCATTACTCGCTTACAAATCACATTACCTAAAATTTAAAAGAATTATGTATAAGTTGCTTAATGAGGAGAATCATTTTTTTGAGATTAAATATATCATGTGAACAAGTTGCCAAATAAAAAAGTAAGTACTTCTCAAGAATCGATTATTTTAGTCTCACGCCTTGTCAAACTCATTAAGTTGGTAATCCAGCAAGGAACAGCTTCCACCAAAAATGCTTAATTCCAAACCCGATTACCTTTTTTGAAATTGTTTGCTGGGTAGCTCTAGCTTAGTAACATCTGTTAGTTTGTGTTTGTTTTTATCATATTATATTATTGTTGTAAAATATATTGTAAATAAATACAACTTGTTTGTATAGAACGCATCTTCAACCACTTGTTTTTTTCATTTCAAAGAGAAACACATACATACGTACAACAAGTATTTCTGCGTTATGATTATAGCTAAGCTATTTATGTCACGGCAGAGCAGCTAGGGCGTGAGTTTCGTAACAAAAATAATCGACTATTACAGTTATAAATTTATGTTTGTTTTGATTTCTTTATACTTAAAAGCAGAGTACGAAAATAAACGACACAAATTGTTTGATTTTGTTTTGTTTCATTCTTTGAAGTCAGTGAAATAAAAAATAAAGACAAAAACAATGAGAAGGCTTACTCAATTTGTTTTTGTATTATTTTTGCACATGATGATAAGCCAGAGATGGCCTTTTAGCCGGCTAACAGCCGCTACAGACTACAAACAATACATTATTAATTTTATCGTAGCCGCTAGAAAGGAAAATAATGGGAAATAAATGGAAACGTTTTGAAATGTTTGAGGTGAATATTACATCATCATATAATATAATTTTATTGCATTGTTATTTAACACATTAATGGCCTGTTTCACAATAACGAAACGAAACTTTCGACTGAAAATTTATATTGAAAACAAAAACAAATTTTCATACTTTATTGTTCCTTTCAATATAAATTTTCAGACGAAAGTATCGTTTCGTTATTGTGAAACAGGCCATAAGTTTGTTTTTATATAGCTAAGCAGCATAGCTATAACCGGGTGTCATAAGACACCTCTCTTCTTTTTATATATATATTTTTTTTTTAGTTTTTTTTGGCTTGACAATTCCCTTAAAAGTGTTGTGGTTTTTGAGATATATTTTTTTTAATTTTGCTATTTTGCTTTTCCACAGTTGGACATCTTTTGACGCGCATACTTTTAATATTTAAATAATTTTATTTTGTCACTTTGCTTGTTTATGAATAATAAATATTTTTTTTAAACTGAAATTTATTTGCTGGTAGTTAAGCATTGTCGCTTAGCCAAATCATCAGTAGACTTCAATGACATATTTTGAACAGTCACAAACCTCTTTTATCTTATGCACAGACTTTCAAAAACTATTTAAGAATTCATAAAAAATAATATTTTTGAAAATCACATAAGAAAAATAAGCGTAGTGGGGTTAGAAATTGTAACAAAACCCGATATGAATCTATTTTATACTTCTACACCTTTATACAGTGGTGTGGAAGAATAAATTAAATTATTATACTAGAAGATTATCTTTCGAATAAAGTAAATTTTATGTTAATTTAAAAAAAATTCATCTTTGGTTTATTCCATTTCAAAGTTCTATACCTCTACAAAAAATACCCTATACAAGCACACACTAAGGCTAACTCAAACGAAATGGTCGAAATCTACGGACTAAATGAAATTTACCCATTTTTTTACAGCTAAATTAAAAAATCGCTAAATCAAGGCGGAAAAATTAATAAATTGGCAACATTGGTACTTTAAATGCGCTTATATTTCTGAAAAAATTAAAAGTAAATAAATAAAATTGTTTAAGCGCACTTGACATTGGCTTTTGGGTTTTCTTCAGTATACACACACATAATTGTCTTGTCTTGCAGATACGATTAAAGTTTTGTCAGCCAAACTTTGTTAAGCTGAGTTTACATCTGGCATTTCATGCGTTGGCATTTTGTGGTGTCATTTTCATATCTTTGCAATGCCCTTCCCATCATGTTTTTCGATAATACACAATTTTGTTGTGTCATTGTGACAGGAAAGAGTCCCATCCCTAAATAATGGCAATGCGGTATCATTAGGTTTGTTCATTTACTAAAATTTTTTTTAGGAATTTGTAACAATTGTTACTTGAAAGTGTTCATTAAATTAACTCTTTGTATTAGTAGCCATATAAAAACAATAATAAAATTATAGTTAACTCCATTTTTTTCTATATTTATAATTTGAACGGGCTAAGGTTCGTATCGCTTTTTAAGCCAAATTACATGTGATAATTATTAATGAACAAATAACATCAAAGTTTGTTGTAAATATTCTGACGACACACATTGTTGAACGGAACAGCTAGCTGTTTTTTTTTTTTTGTTGTCTAAAAGGGGTATAACACGCCTTTTGCACACGGAAAGTTTACTTTGGAAAGTCTTAATTCAGCTGTGTGAAAGACAAAGGGAGGCTATCACTTTCTGTCTTTCTGAATTAAGACTCTGCAAAGAAAACTTTACGTATCTAAAAGGGGTACAAGCAAACACAGCTAATATCATGTTGATATTTAATTATAATATCATTGTCATTTAAAAATAATTCAATGTAATTTTATATTTACATTTACATTTTACAACATAATATTCCTAAATCATTCTCTGCCATATTTTTAAATAATAATTTAGGTTTACACAGCGTTTATTAAACAAATTTCCACACAAAATTCGTTTTGTAAACCAAAATAATTTTTTTTTATAAATACGGCAGTCTTGCTGCAATTGAAATTGTATTAATAAGAAACAATAATACATACAAATATTAAATATATTGAAACTACCCTATAGGAACTCAAACCCATTTGTAAGTAACTTCAAACTGGTTTTTTAATAACCACATCTGGTTGATTAAGTGAGTTTTTTCCTTGTCGGCGACTCATTATTTTAGGGGGTAGTCAATTGGCCATCTCTGCATGACTTTTTAATTGACTACTAACTAATTATTTTTCAACCAATTTGTAGTTAATTAATATTATAGTAAAAAAAAAGATATATTTATATTATATATATTATATATATACTTAGCATATATGTATGTATATATATCTATGTAAATATATTAAAACATATATATACGTATATATAAATTTTTATTATTATTATATTCACTAAAAATAAAATAAATATTCATATACATACGAACCGCTCATAAAAAATATTATACATATTAAGTATTGAAATTATTTAGTGTTTTTTTTTTCAACACAAACATTTGCCATTTGATTTCATGACATGCTTCTTTTGATTTTTTTTTTATTTTCTTTTCATATACTTATTTTGCTTTTATTTATTTCTTACGTGTGCTTCTATTCAATTTATTGGGTTGATATCTGCATGAGATTTAAACCAATTTGTAGTCACTTGCAAAATAATTAATTTATAAGTTAGTGTTTTTTCTTAACTGATTATTTTATTTACTACAGGGTATGACTATAAAATAAACATCTGATGTTCGTTTTTGTTTAACAAAGTATTTATTTGGCGTCTTGGTTTGAACGAGTTACTGCCAGTTCTGTGTTTAACTTTTACTTAATTAGTCGGTTCATTTGCGAGCGCTTGCTGCAAAATATGCAAAACAGGTACTTCCAACCAAATTTGGATAGAATGCTCTGACTAGCAGGTGGTTTGTAGAACACGAAAAAACTGGAAACCTCACAGCGGTTACGCCGCATGCGTCCACAGAGAACTCCGCCGGTTTTCTCGTGCAAATTATGTTGCTTCACTGTGTATAAGCTTTGTGGGAAAAAACTTCAATTTAACAACGTGCTCAAAAATTGTTTTACCTCTTTTAGATACGGAAAGTTTACTTTGCAAAGTCTTAACTCAGCTGGGAGACAGACAGAAAGAGATAGTATTTCTTCCACTGTCTTTCACACAGCTGAATTAAGACTTTGCAAAGTAAACTTTCCGTGTCTAAAAGAGGTATTTATATACATCTGTTTTCGAAAAAAATGGTTACCTATTACAAACCTAGTAACCTAGTGCTAGAAACAGAAACACAGCTGAGTTGTGTTGATATTTGAAAAAAAAAAAAGAATTGTTAATTTTCTGAAAACAATTGAGGTTTAAGTGAATATTGCTTTCCTTTTAGACACGGAAAGTTTACTTTGCAAAGTCCTAATTCAGCTGTGTGAAAGACAGAGGGAGAAATACTATCTCTTTCTGCCTGTCTCCCAGCTGAATTAAGACTCTGCAAAGTAAACTTTCCGTGTCTTAAAGAGGTATATGTATGCAAACATGTTTATTATTACTGTTTTATTTATTTTGGTGCACGACTAGAATTTTTATTACTACCCCAGCATGACGTTTACGATGCTGCAAATCGTGATATACCAACAAATATAAATTGAGGGTGGCGTTGGCTGAAGTAGTTAGCACGTTGACTACAAAACCGAAGGTCCTGGGTTCAATCCCTGTATTCGACAGTCATTAAATAACAACACCACACATTTTTCTGATGTGCATTAGTGTCCCTTTGTGTCAGTTGTTGTAGGAAAGTTCAAGAGATGAAGGCATAGTCACTGGTAACTGAACTATACCGACTTCAGCAGATAATAATCCTAATGTAACATCAGAGCGTCCTCCTTCGTTGTGTAGCAAAATCATCGGCGAAGTAAAATAATCAATAAAATGGCTACAAGACACAGCTTCAAAAAATTAATACGCCTCATTTAACATCAGAGAGGCGCTGCAACACTGCATTATTAAAAACGTGCGAAAAAGCAGAGTTGTAAAAGAATGAAGCTGTCTTCTCTCTCACTATCCCTTTCCTAAAAGAAGGTAACACCTAGTATTAGCAGTAGGCATTAATTTTTTTTTTTTTTTTTTTTTTTTTAGAAAGAGATGTAACACTCAGGCAATTAATGCGTACTACTATTACTAGGTGTTACCTTCTTTTAGGAAAGGGATAGTGAGAGAGAAGACAGCTTCATTCTTTTACAACTCTGCTTTTTCGCACGTTTTTAATAATGCAGTGTTGCAGCGCCTCTCTGATGTTAAATGAGGCGTATTAATTTTTTGAAGCTGTGTCTTGTAGCCATTTTATTGATTATTTTACTTCGCCAATGATTTTGCTACACAACGAAGGAGGGCGCTCTGATGTTACATTAGGACTAGTATCTGCTGAAGTCGGTATAGTTCAGTGACCAGTGACTATGCCTTCATCACTTGAACTTTCCTACAACACCTGACACAAATGCACATCAGAAAAATGCGTGGTGTTGTTATTTAATGACTGTCGAATACAGGGATTGAACCCAGGACCTTCGGTTTTGTAGTCAACGTGCTAAGTACTTCAGCCAACACCACCCACCCTGAGTGTTACTTCTCTTTAACAAAAAAAAAAAATTGACAGCTGTTACTTTTTGTTTAATAAAAATCTGAAATCCAAAAAACGAAATATGCTAAAATGTCTGCGCTTATTATCAACGAGTTACATTCTACAACCAAATACTGTAAAGTTATTAAAGCCTGGATTAGACTTTTTTCAAAATACTATTAAAGCTGCATATCGCAATAGTGTGTACCAGTGATCAGCAAGAAGTAGTGAAAAAGAGAGTAGAGTTGAATCATGACTTATAATTTCCTGATATGTTGTCCAACTTCATATCCACTCGAAAGTTTAAAGTGCGCATCGAACTCATATTGAGCAACATTTATGACGTTTTAGATTTCCACTCTCCTTAACTCAATGTCTACGACGATTCAGAATGAGTACTACACCTTTTAGAAACGCAAAGCTTATTTTTCCAAGTCTTAATTCAGCTGTATGAAAGATAGAGAGGGGAATACTATCTCTTTCTGTCTTTCTCCCAGCTAAAAAAATAAAAAAAAATCCCAAAATAAAATAAATAAAAAAAAAATGCCAAAATACAAAGAAAAAAAATCACAAAACAAAAAAAAACCCAAAAATTAAAATAATCGCTAAAATTAAAAAATCGTCAAAAACGAAAAAAGGCGATAGAATCGCCAAGTCTAAAAAAAATCCCATACACGAAAAAAGTGCCAAAATATAAATCACCAAAAACCAAAAAACCTTTTACCGTGTACTTGAATTTTTTTTTAAATGTCTACATGAGGTAAGATATAGTATAGAATTACATAACGCTCATTTAATAAAATAACGTCATAACTCAAAAAATTTAATTTTTGGATTAATGATGCAGAACTAACCCTCAAATCGTTCTTCATATTGTGTGAAAATTGCAAACAAATATTTTGTTTACTTAACTTTTGAAGGCAAAATAATTTTTTTCCCATTAAAATGTGTGTAAATTGAAAACTTTAAACTCGTTTTCTGGCAAACTATTTTTTTTTTTTGGAGTCAAGATCGCACTTTACTAAATATTTTTACATTCACTAGGCATTGATAGCGGGAACAAGCGTTCCCACAAAATTTCACGTTAGCAGGTTTTCCTTCCTGGGAAATGAACATTTTATGGGAACACAATATTCCCTCTACATTTTACGAGTATTTGAAAGTGAACAGGGATGAAGGCACACATTTTGAAAATGACCCAAAAAAATTTAAAAACAATACAGATGCCAAATGTGTACTCAGCATGAATAAGGGCTTTTTTGCAGTTTCCAAAAAATAAAAATTAATATTTGCATCTGCTTTCTAAAAAAAATTAATCATCTTTAAAAAAAACATATTTTGCTTGTTTCTCTAAACAGTTTTAAAACATTCTGAGTACACCCAGAAAAAAGATTGGTTGGAAAATGGTTAGGCCAACAAAATACCATTTGCATAAACTATATTTCAGTTTATACAATCAATTTTCTGTTAATCCAAAAAAAATTCATGTTTATTGCCATAAGGGCATAATTGTAATAAAGATATGATTCTGACAATTCTTAAATTGATTGCATCAACCGAGCGTATGCTTTTCCCATGACTAATTCATTGATTGGTTAACACAACCGAATAAAATATTATGAATTGGATGTTACTACCAACTTTTGGTATTGGCAACTAAAAAATTGTCGTTCTATATTACGGTTAAAATAAACACTTTCTATCAGTTGCTGCAACTAACTATAGGTTGAGCTTACTAGCATAGTTTATACTCGTTGCAGCAAATTAAAAATTAACTTTTGTGACTTTCAAAGATATTATGATTTATGAATTCTCAAATGGTTTTTGAAAGTCTGTGCATAAGATAACAGGTTTGTGGCTGTTCAAAATGTGTGGTTGAAATAAATAAATTTCAATTAAAAATAACTTATGACAATATGTTAAATAATAAATTTCTTAAATTGTATATTTTTATTTGCGCTTATTGCTTATTTTATTTCAGCAAGGAAAACCAATTTTTCTTTCACAGGTACCAATTATGATATTGTTTCAGTTATACTAACCACATTTTCGGTAGCAAGAATGACTTTTTTTCAAATTCCATACTGTTAACCAATTTTTTCTGTTGCTGCAACTATTTGTTTAAGGGTTATAATTAAAATATAGTGGTACCACATTATTTTCTCAGGAGGTCGTAGTACCAGCTAATTACGAGCATATTAACCTTTTACACAAAATAAAATACAAATTACGAGTATTCAGCATTATAAACTCGAAAAATTTATTTTCTGAGTTAAAACCAGAAATCGATATATGTACACATTTATCAAACCAAATAAAGAAAATAATCAAACTTAAAATTAGTTTCAAAAAAATGTTTGTTTAAATTATTATTTAAATTAAACACGAAATTTTATTTCTGATTTTATTTCTGTGACTTTCAGTTCTATATTTTTATAGATGTTTGTTAGTTTTATTTATTTATTTTTTTTTTAATATAAATTAAAATCACATTTTCCTAAAATCCATTGGCATTTAGCGTCGTTTTCATAGTCTTTTATTGTTTCACTATCTTGAACTTTGAAAACTCCTACTGCGGAAGTATCCGCAGCACACATCAAATAGTCATTCAGTGAAAATGTAACACGAGTGGCGTCTAGAGGTTTAACATCCCAAACGTTTCTGCTATTGTCCATGAAGTTATATATTTTGTTCGCGCCACAGAAATAAGTTTCAGAATCTTTAACTGCGATACTAAGTTTGTTGTTTACGCCCTTTGCAGGCACCTCCAAAGTTTTAACTGGAAGAACAAAGGAGTATGACTCGTTAAGCTTGTTTTCAAATGAACTCGAAATAAACCCCCCGTCTGCTTCATCGTTTATCGTGCCATTGTAAATCACAGTCCAAGACCTTTCATTAAAAAGACAGTTCGGACCGCCAAAGTAGTATTTTATGAGGCGTTCAGGACACTTTTCAATCGCGTCTTTTATCTTGTTTCGTAGAGCAACATCCAAGTCGTTGTATAAAACATGAGTTTTAATGTGATACAACTTGTTGGCGACTCTGGAATTACAAATTTGAACTTTTTTTATTTTATCCATTTCATTACGTAGCACAAACTCAAATAGTTTTGGATATTCTGGTTGATATAACTGCCATAATACATCCCTTGCTATATCGCCATCAAGCGTTGAAGTAATTTTATCTGCCACGTTCTGCAATATGTTATTAACCACTGTCTTGTCCAAGTTTTTGTAGAGTGTGTCTAAAAAGCTTTTGATGACATCATCTGTCCGAGACTTTGCGATAGTAAGAATGAAACTTTCAATATCATCCTGTTGAAAGGACAATTTCTTAGATTCCTCAGAGTAAGCTGGACTAAGTTGTAGTAAGCAACTTATTGTCACGATAACACACACGTTAGTTATTTTCATTTTAATAGACAAAACTTAACTGATATTGCTGTTTTGCGAGAGCGATATTTATACCGTAAAATATAAAAAAAAACAAGAACAACTTAAGTATTCGCTAATGTTTATAAATACGTGCATGTATTGAGTTAAGTATTCTACATATACATTAAAATTATAGTTTAAAAACTTTTAATGAATGCACGTGGCAATCTGGGATAGAAAAGGGGCGATATTCATTGTTTCAATTACTGTTTAACGTTTAATTGTCTCAACAACTTAGAGATCAGTAAACAATAAGCTTCGAAACAAAGAAAACAAACTTTGTTTCTGGTAAATAATAATTCTGCCAAAAAGAACCGACTTCAATGCAAAGATCTGACTAAACATTTTCGAAAAAAAATGTATGATACCCAACTGGAAGTAAACTATGTCAAACAAAAAAAATTAAATCTGTTTGTTTAGAAAAAGTACGTGAAATATAAAATTAAATTTTAATGGACGTGCCTCCGTCCATTTTTTTTTTTAAATGCAAGATTGAATCCTCGATCAACTATCCTGAGGAGATCTACTGATTGCATGGTGCCACATCTGGACTTTGATAAAGTATTTAAAGTTCTGATTCCATCCAGGCGGGAATAATAACAGAATACGACGTCAGGGCATACACTGATGGATCAAGAGTGGCCTGCGGTGTGGGCTCTGGGGTGTTTTCGGACGACCTTGGTATATCATACTCCTTTCGTCTCCCTAACGAAGCCACAGTATTTCAGGCTGATATTTTAGCGGTAAGGCATGCATCTGGAGTGCTGATTGATAGGAAGGTACAGGGTAAAGTTGGTGTCTTTGTCGACAGCCAAGCAGCGCTTCTACCCCTAAGATCCCATATCACTTCGTCTATTCTAGTCGGGCAGTGTAAAAGCTTGCTATCTAGACTGGGTGGTCAGGGTGATCTCACTCTCATCTGGGTTCCAGCACTTAGCAATTTTTTAGGTAACAAACGGGCGGACGAGCTGGCTAGGGCTGGCTCTGCTATGAACGCCCCCAATGTCGAATCGGTAGCCTCGCCGTGTGGTGCTATTAGAAACGGTATATTCCAGCACTATATCTATAATGCCGAAGGCAGATGGCCCAACATAGTCACGTCCAAGGTCCTAATAAGATACGGTTCTACATAGGTTGAAAAAATGAATCATCTAGATTCCACTTGAATGTCTGCGCGTAGTAGGCAGCCACGTAAACCAACCAACCAAAATATAATAATAAATTTTAATGGGCATAGTCCCGCCCATTTGTTCAACTTTACAATTGTGTAATTGCAATGTTTGCTTGGTTTTGCATCAATCACATAAGTAGAATATCATAAAATTCCACTTTTTTTATAAATGTTACCCATTAGAAGCTATACCCTTTCAGGCAAAAGAAATTATTTTTACAATCTGTCTAACATGTAACGAGTTATGAAGTAAGTAACAATGTCAAAAATAAAAATAAAATAAAATAAAATAAAATACACACAAATTGATAAGCTGTTCCTTTTTTTGAAGTCGGTTAAAAAACAGCATGAATTTCTTAATAAATCAAGCTGCTTTTTTCCAGATTTCCCACACAAAACGAAATCTAATTTTTCAGTAGATTTGTAGGAAATCTAATAAAAATTTTATGTTTTTATTTATTCTTTACTACCCTGTGCAACAAAAGGTGAGTGAATTAGCTATGGTCTGCTTTAAAAAGTGCGTGAATTGGCTACATTGCAGTTATTTGGTAGTAGTTTTGGAGAGAAATCACTTCAAGGGTTGTGTCTTAGATAAAAAAAACTTAATAAATGTCAAAAAAAAGTTGGTGTAAACGGTATAGATTTTAATAAAAATATACTAGATTTTGTGCTGACGTAAATGCCCTGTAAAACTTATTTATTTAACATTAATTAAAGTTTGAAGAAATTTATTATTTGACATATTGTCAGAAGTAAACATACAACAATTGAAATTTATTTGCTGCTGGTTTAGCATGTCTATATAAGCATTTCATTGGCGCTTCAACCAAATCATCAGTAGACTTCAACCACAAATCCTGAACAGCCACAATCCTCTTTCTTACCTTATGCACACACTTTCAAAAATTATTTGAGACTTCAGCTATTGGACTATTGAAGTTTCAAAACTATTTGACAATTGGCAAGTTAAAAAAGCTTTTTAATTGATACCAATGGTAACACTGCTCTACAAGATTTCAATAGCATTTTTCATTAACGTTAATTCTGCCGTATTTAGTGTGAGCATGTTTTTTTTTTTTTGGTTGAGATAAAAAGCAAAAGCCCTGAAAATTTAATTTTTATTTTAGTTTATTTTATAAAGCAATTGCTTTTTTATCTTTCTCATTCTACGCGAATGTGTAGAATTGGATATAAGAGATTAATTTTTCATATTTCTACCCGCCGTTTTGTTGGAAAATCCTAACTTCATTAGGGCTATAAGTACATATCGCACACTAAATCATAAAGAGTCACAACTCAAAAAATTTCAGATGCTGAGTAGCGGCAAACAATTGTTTATACTCTACAAATGTAGCATAAAAAACAAGCATAAAGGTATTGCAAAAAAAATTGTTGGGATCGTTAGAGATTTATTTGTTAAATTAACTATTTAAAAAAAAAAAAAAACAAAACCACCTTGATCATTTTGAGTTGTGACTGTTTATGATTTAGCGTCGGATATGTACATATGTATATGTACATAAGACCACACAACTTTCACAAAAATAAACTGAAATTCGTTAAAAAAAATAATATTGAGGACGTTAAAACGTTGTTTCTAGTTTTGCTCAGTACTTTCAGAGATACTCGTATTATAAAAATTTACCAAAAAGAAATACTCGTATATATGAATTTTCGGAAAAAAGTTAATTTTTTTATTTTTAAGAGTGCATAACAAATTAAAATACAACAACATCAGCTGGTAGCTAAATGCATTCCAAAGGAATGGATCACATTTTCATTGAAATTGGTGTACAATTTTTGATGTTATTTACAATTTAGAAAGAGACCTCCAAAACATATATTCATAATAACAAAAATTAAGCAATTTTTAGAAACCCCGACAAATTTTCTTGAAGTATAGGCGAGAAGATATAAAATCAAGTCACTTTTGCAACAGAAAAAACTAAATCAAAATCGGACTAGCCGAAAATAAAAAACAAAGTCAAAATCGGTCTAGCGGTTTGGTATCTAAGTGGAATCGGACAGACACACAGATGCACAGACACACACTACAAACTTATAAAACCGCTTTTTTTTTGCTCTGGTGCTAAAAAAACAAACCTTGAAGCCTACAGATACATATCTGTAAGACTTTTGAATTTGTGTTTTTTTTTTGTTTTACTGTTGTATGGAAATTTCAATTTCTGTCAGTTTTCTTCTGTCACTAAATTGTGAATAAAATCAAAAGTTGTGCACCAATTTCAATGGAAAAGGGCTCAATGCTTTTGGAATATATTAAGCTGCATGCTACTGAACAAAAAATTTACTGAAATGTTATATTGCATTTACATTGTCTCGAAATCTATCAGATTTGATTTGTAAGCTTTATCGAAATCTTTATCGTTTACACTAAGCTCTTTTGACATTTCTCAAGATTTCTGATCCAAAATAAAATCCTTTTAGTGCATTTACACTGTCTCGAAATCTGGTACTTTTGAGATTTCTAGCTAAATCAAGCTACTTTTTTCCAGATTTCCCATACAAAACGAAATCTAATTTTTCAGTAGATTTGTAGGAAATCGAATAAAAATCTAATGTTTTTATTTATTCTTTACTACCCTGTACAACAAAAGGTTAGTGAATTAGCTACGGTCTGCTTAACAAAGTGTGTGAATTAAGTACAATGCAGTTGTTTGGTTGTAGTTTTGGAAAGAAATCAGTTGATGGGTTTTGTTTTGGATAAAAAATATCTTGCTAAATGTCAAAAAAAGCTGGTGTAAACGGTATAGATTTTCATAAAGATTTTAATCAAAATATTATAGATTTTGTGCTAATGTAAATGCCCTATTTATCTCAAACTTGTAACCAAAAAAATGCCTACTTATCTCATTCACAAACCTCCAATAGAAAGTTTTATAGAGCGTAGCTAATTCACCCACCTTCTATATAAATTATGTTATACAGGGTAGTAAAAAATAATTTAAAATATTAGATTTTGAGTACATTTCTTACAAATCTACTGCAAAAGTAGATTTCGCTTTGTATGGGGAATCTTGCACAAATGAACTAGATTTAAGTAAGACAATGTAAATGCCCCATTAAAAAATGTCCTAAAAAATTATTATTTTTTGCTCAAACTCGCCGAAACTGCGGTGCAGATTTTGAAATAATATTTAAACAGTTCTTGTACTTACGAGATTTGGAGTTAAATCTAGCTGCTTTTTACTAGATTTCCCATAGAAAACAAAATCTATTTTGCCAAATTATATTTGTAGCAAATCTAATCAAAATCTTATATTTTTATTTGTTATTTGCCACCCTGTACAATATATTTATAAAAAAAGATGAGTGAATAAGCTACGGTCTGCTTAAAAAGGTGTGTGAATTAGCCACATTGCAGTTGTTTGCTTGTAGCTTTGGAAATGTTTCAGTTAATGCGTTTTGTTTTCGATAAAAATATCTTGATAAATTAAAAAAAAAGGTGGGTGTAAACGTGTAAATATTTTCATAAAGATGTTAATTAAAATCTGCTTGCTTTTGTGCAGGTGTAAATACCATATTTAAATAATTTGTGTTTTATTTTTGTCAATTGTTACAACTTAAGTTTAATATTTATTAAAGCACTAATAATCCCAAATTATTATTTTACTTATTCAGTAAAATAATTTTTCATTAAAAATACATTGAAATTGATTATTGAGGGGTTTAGCTGGATCCTAAGCACATTTATTTTACTGTTACTAATGCAGTTCATCAGGAGCCAGCTAAGCCCCTCAGTAATCAATTTTAATGTCTTTTAAAAGAAAAATTATTTTACTGAATAAGTAAAATATTAATTTGGGATTATTAGTGCGTTAATACATATTAAAATTAAAATAATTTGTATTTCAAATTCTTATGAATTGAATTAGGCTACTGTTCGTAACGCCTTTTGAGCCAAATTACATGTTTTTTTTTTTTTTTTTTTTTTTCATATACATATTTATTTATTGTATCTTCAAAAATGAACTAACAATAAGTAATCAAATCTTAAATCTAAATATAATTATTAGGCCCGACCAATATCGGACATAAGCTTAGTGATAGTTATAAATAATACATAAGTAGTGATAATCAAAAAGAAGTATTTTTAAGCAGTCCCATCTGGAGTGTTGGGTATAAGAGCCCTTGTGTCCCTCTTTTTTAAGCGGATGTGTCCAGTAAAGCTCAAAATATTACGGGCAAGCGGATTAGGATGTGACTCGAGTTTAGTTAAATATTTGCCTGCGTATTTTGCAATTTCTTCACTCACTAGTGGCATATTTAAATCACGATGAATATTTGAGTTTTTAACGTACCATGGAGCAGATGTTATCAAACGTAAAATTTTGTTTTGCCTTCGTTGGATTCTCTCGACATTTGAAGCTGAAGCAGTGCCCCACAGCTGAATTCTATAGCACCATATTGGCTTCAAAAGCGACTTGTATATCAAGAGTTTGCAGTCTAGGCTGAGTGTTGAATTTCTGCCAATTAACCAATATATTTGAGTCAATTTAAGTTTCATTTGGGTTAACTTAGAGTCAATATGATATTTCCATGTAAGCCTTCGATCAAGGTGTATGCCAAGGTATTTGACTTGGGAATGTTGAGGAATATTTTGATTGTTGATTCGAATGGGGGAACAGGTATCTTTTCTTATGGTAAACGTTATATGAACACACTTTTGTTCATTTACTTTTATTCTCCATAAATTCAACCATATTTCAAGCTTGGTAATGTGTGCTTGGAGATTGCGGGATGCCTCATCAGGGTTTTTGTGAATACTCAAACAGGCTGTATCATCGGCAAATGTAGAAGTGTGTATGTTATTGCTCACAGGCATATCACAAGTATATATTAGATACAAGACTGGCCCCAGAATACTACCCTGTGGCACACCAGAAGATATAGACTCGGGTACACTCATGAAGTCTCCTTCCACAACGGTAAACTTCCTATCAACAATATAACTTTCCAAAAGCTTTTGTATGTTTATTGGTAGGTATGTCTTCAATTTTAAAACTAGGCCTTCGTGCCATACTTTATCAAATGCCTGAGAAACATCAATAAAAAGGGCAGAACAATACTTTTTTTCTTCAAATGTCCTCCTTACAACTTGAACCAATCTATGCGTTTGCTCAATAGTGCTATGCTGACTTCTAAAGCCAAATTGATGGTCCGGGATGCACCCACTATCAGCTAAAATTGTGGACAATTTAGTCATGAGCAGCTTTTCGAAAAGCTTTGAAATTGTTGAAAGTAAGCTTATAGGCCTATATGACTCAGCCTTGGTAAGATCTTTGCCTGGCTTTGGAATCATTTTAATCTTGGCAAGTTTCCAGTTATGTGGAAAATACTGCATTCGTAAAATGGCATTAAAAATAAATAGCAAAATTCTTATTGCAATATGAGGCAAGTTCATCAGCATCTTGTTACTAATGCCATCAATACCTGGAGCTTTCTTAGGGTCGAGTTCAGCAACTATTTTTTGTAGTTCATGCATCTTAAACCTTAAGGGACGAGGGGGTAGAGAGACTACACTCGGTAAATCGGCAGCACCCGTACATGAATTGGGAGTGAATACAGATTTTAAATGCTCAGAAAATAAGTTACCTTTCTCACTATCGCTTCTTGCCCAGCCTCCAGTCGAAGTACGCAATGGTGATTTGAGATCAACGGGTCTTTTAAGATTTCTAGTAGCGCGCCATAAAGAGTAATTAGATGTTGACGTTACATCAAGACCTTCTAAGTACTTTTCCAGTAATGCAGTCTTTTCCGACGATAGCAGCTCTTTGAGTCGTTTAGTACATTCTTTAAGTCTGATTTTATTTAGGGGTGATCGGTGTTGTTGCCATTCTCTTCTAGCTCTCCTTTTTTCACATACGAGACGTTCAATATCCGTAGAATAAATTCTAGTCTGCGGATAGGAAGTAGTGGCATGTTCAGCAGCCTGTTTAATATATTCGGTAAGATTGGCAATATTAAGTTCAATATCATCAGGTGATCTTAGCTGAATGTTTTCTACGCAGTGACTACTAATATATTTTTTGAATCCTAGCCAGTTGACCCTATTAATCGTTTTCGCATATGAGTTAGTTAAATCACTCCTTAGTGGGTTGAAAATTGTAACTATTGTGGGAGAGTGATCGGAGGACAGATCTACAGAGCCCTCTACGTGAATTAAGTCCCTATGGATATTTTTCGTGACGCCAAAATCTATAACATCTGGAATTTTTCTTACGTCAGTAGGCCAGTAAGTAGGCTACCCACTCGAAATGACATCTAAGCCCATTTTTGAAATTGTATTAAACAACGCTCTACCTCTAGGTGTAACAAGACGCGAGCCCCAGTACGTATGTTTTGCATTGTAGTCACCAGCTGCCACGAAACAAGATCCAAGCGATTTGTAGAACTTCTCATACTGATCTTCGGTAACTGAAAATCTGTGATAATTATTAATGAACAAATAACATCAAGTTAGTTGTAAATATTCTGACAACAACAATGGTAAGACTGTTGTAATATATATGGAAGATGGTAAATTTTGAGCCTTCATTACCAAACATATATATGAGCAAATTGAAAAATGCAATGAATCAAACCAATTCACATATTCCATTTTGCAATAAAGTTTCGTATATAAGGCAGACATCTACATCAACTGACACCACACACAGTGGACCAAAACACAGAAGAACGCTGATGAGGAAGGTTTAGTGGCCTTCGAAAACGGCTGGCTGTTCCGTTCAACTATGTGTTGTTGTCGGAATATTTACAACTAAATTTGATGTTATTTGTTCATTAATAATTATCACATGTAATTTGGCTTAAAAAGCGTTACGAACAGTAGCCTAATTCAATTCATAAGAATTTAGAAACAAATACAGTTCGAAAAATAATAGTTAACTACAATTTGTATTTCTTTCTTTGAATCGGCGGCGGTGTTTTCGTGTGCGTGAGTGTGGGGAAATTTTTTTATTCACACGAATTAAACAGCTTTAATTTTTCAAATGTTATTCAAACTAAAGTTACAAGACTTATTATTAAATTTGTCTTTTTATTTGATAACTCACCATATTTTTGGGTTATTAATACTATTTTAATCTTCGGAAGAAATTTAAAAAAAAACTTAAGGATAAACAGCAAGCAATTAAAGACAATGTTTTTTCGCACTTAAACTTTAAAAATAATCAGCCTTATCGGGAATAAAAGTTCACGTTAGAAGTGTTAGTTAGGGAAAGCCCTAAAATTGTGATCGCCAATGTTTGAGTTGTTGCTGTTTCAGTATATTATTTTCTAATTTTGTTTACCATTTTTTTTTTCACGGGAGTATTTTTTATTTATTTCTGTTATAAAACCAGTGGTAAAATCGTCACATCCGTGAACGTACAACTCGTCACGTAAAAACACCATTCTCGGATTATGACACACGTGAACGTACTGAAATACCATTCTGCTTATACGATTGACGTATCACTTAATTCGTTTTCGTACGATTGTCGATACGATCACGGATGTGACGATTTGAGACCAGTTGTTTAAAGGGAAAAAAACTTGATACTTAGATATGTGTATTTTTTATAGAAAAAGTGGTATATATATGCATACTAACGTGCATCTTTTCTTAAAACCGACATATGTGTGAGTAGTAGCAGACAACGCCTAGCAACGTTGAAATGTGATATACATACATACTTATGTATGAATTTATATGTTTTAAAAAATTATTATTCGCTCAAAATATATTTGTTTATTTAACAGAACATCTAACTATTACAAAAATAAATAAAAATTACTCCAAATATATCCAGTATATGTTTTTAACTAGCAACTTCTGTTAACTAGCAACTTTTTAGACTTTGCTCCAAAAACAACACCTTTTTCTGCTTTCAAATTAATTTACAAAAAGAGTAGTCATTATCATTATCGGAAGATAAGATATGAAAGGAATTAAATGTTTGTTAAGCAAGGAATTCTTTCGATAGAAAAATTATATAATAAATTAAACAACATGTACTGTCATTGAGATAGTGCTGCATTGTCATTTGTCTCTTGTTAGCAAAGCACATTTATTTATCTAATTTCTGATCAAATTTCTCTATCAAAAAAAAAAAAAAAAAGAGAGTTGTCTTAGTACACCTGGTTATAGCTATGCTGCTTAGCTATTAAAAACAAATTTATTGTGTTAAATAACAGTGCAATCAAATTATATAATATTTCAAAACATTCCCATTTATTTCCTATTAATTTATTTTCTAGCGGCATACGATTAAATTAATGTATTGCTTATGGCCAGCAGCGGCTGTTAGCTGCCTTACAGACGATCGGCTGTGTATCTCTGGTTTGTACTCATGTGCAAAAATAATAGAAAAAAAAATTTAGCAATGGTTCTCAATTTGTTTTGTTTATTTTCGTACTCTGCTTTTAAGTACAAAGAAATCAAAACAAAAATAAATTTATAACTGTAATAGTGTCGATTATTTTTGTTACGAAGCTAGCTAGTTACGTCCTAGCTCCTGTAACGAGACATAAAGAGCGTAGCTATAAAAAAAACTTTGGGCCTAATTTTGTAAAACGCAACGCCAAGCTTTGACAAATTTTATATGGAAAAAATTTAAATTATAAAATTATATTATATTATATAAAATTAAAGTACGTACAAAATTCATTAACGCTAAGCGTTGCGTTTCACAAAATTAGGGCCTAAATTTATTTGTAGTTTTCCCAATTATGATAGCTTTCTTTGTTCTTATTTTGTTGGCTTTCCGCGTGCACTGGTGCCAATGCCGATGCCGGCAAATATTTTCTTAACCTGAATTATTTTATTTTCGTCATATCGCTCATTTACCACAAAAGTGTCACAAGTCCAAAAAAAAATTGTTTTGTAGAAAACGTTTTAAAAGTCCAAAAAAAATAGTTTTGGTAGAAAACGTTTTAAAAGTTTTTGCAATTCACATTCAACTCAAAGCAGACATGCAAAAATATTCTTCTCTCAAAAGTTGATAGTACAAGCTATTTATATGAAATTTTTGAACAAGATAATCGGCCCTGTTCTGTAAACCGAATCCGAATATATTTCTCGTTTTAAAAAAATTAATAATGGTCATACACGATAATTTTCTTTCAGATATGTATGATATTTGGGAATCTATATAATAAAAAATAAATTTTAAAATCTAAAAAAATACTTCTATTGTCGGATTAAGTTTTCTAAAAATCGTGCGGTTTCATATTGATCGATTTACAGAATAGGGCCGAATATACAAAATTCCGAATTATTCTGCATTAAGGCATTTTTTAGGGTTTCGTACACCAAAGGTGAAAAGAAACCCTATTGTTTTCGCTACGCTGTCCGTCTGTCCGTCTGGCCGTCTGTCCGTCTGTCCGTCTGTCCGTCACAGGGTATTTTCTCGAGAACCGTAAGAGCTACGGACCTGAAATTTAGACAGAGTGTGTAGAACCTTGGCCGCTACAACAACAAATACATGAGAGTTGGAAATTAAAGGGTGTGCCAAAACGAGCAACGAAAAATTTTAAAATCCCATGTAATATACATACATACAATTGAAATTTGTAAGGTTAGTGTATTTTTATACAGACTACAACAATTAACACTAAAATTTAAAAAATTTTAATTAAAGGGTGTACCATCAGTTAATGTAATTTCGACTATGTAATTTTGATAACTTGCTGTATCTTGGAAACCCTAAGAGCAAACTTCTTGAAATTTTCAAAAACGGTAAAACAAAAGAATCTCAAAATTATAAAATCGCCAAACCGAAAAAAAATCGCCAAAATTAAAAAAATCGCCAAAATGAAAAAATCGCCAAAATGAAAAAAAAATCGCCAAAATTAAAAAATCGTCAAAACGAGAAAAAAGCGAAAAATAATCAAAAAAAATATTTCAGCTTTCATACATATCGTAGGCTTAAAGTGAAACCCTGCTAACTCACTTCTTACTAAATTTTATAGGAGAGACAAAATACAAGCACTGTAAGCTTTATCTTTTCATAGCTTAAGAAAATGAGCCAAATACATTAAGTTTTTTCTTGTTGACATATTTCAGGTTTAGGTACATAAATATTTTATTCAAAATTTTAGACAAAAAAAAAATTGTGTGCTCACAAGCCCATGCAAAATATCGCTTTCTTCTAAGCCATAAACCATACGACTGAGCTTGTTAACTGAACAATGCTTTCTTAAAAATACATACAATAAAACTGATTATTGAGGGGTATAGCTAGTTCCTAAGCCCATTACATCAGGAAACCTCAATTTAATTGAAAAATTGCCAAAAAGCACAAGTTAAATAATTTATTTTTTTATTAGGGTGGCGTTGGCTGAAGTAGTTAGCACGTTGACTACAAAACCGAAGGTCCTGGGTTCAATCCCTGTATCCAACAGTCATTAAATAACAACACCATGCATTTTTCTGATGTGCATTTGTATCAGTTATTGTAGGAAAGTTCAAGTGATGAAGGCATAGTCACTGGTCAGTTAACTATACCGACGCGTCGCGACGTCAGCAGATACTAATCCTAATGTAACATCAGAGCGCCCTCCTTCGTTGTGTAGCAGAATCATTGGCGAAGTAAAATAATCAATAAAATAAAATGGCTACAAAACACAGCTTCAAAAAATTAATACGCCTCATTTAACATCAGAGAGGCGCTGCAACACTGCATTATTAAAAACGTGCAAAAAGCAGAGTTGTAAAAAAATGAAGCTTTCCTCTATCTCTCCCTTCACCACCTGTCTTCTCTCACACTATCCCTTTCCTAAAGAAGGTCACACCTAGTAATAGTAGTAGGCATTAATTGCCTGAGTGTTACTTCTCTTTATAAAAAAAAAAATATGGGTACATAGAAAAAACAGTGCACAACTAAATACCTCATAAAATAGAACAAAATGAATAAGAAATCTCTATGGTTTTTTTCAATAAGGGAATCTTATTAATTTCATAGAGAAAACATTGTTAAAAAAATCAAGAAGAAATCTTCTAGTTTTTATGAGGTTATCTTATTGATTTTTTCAATACAGTTTTCTTAAAAAACAAAAAAAGTTTATGTCTTTATTCTTTGTGCTTTGCTTATATGTATTTTCATTTAAATTCTATAGCATATACTTATGTATGTATGTAGTATATGTAGATGTTATTGATTTATACATACATATTATATTGTATTCTTAATTAACTAACTCACCATACATACATATTATTACTTGAGCGGAGACAAGCACTGATAGACAAGCACTCTAACCAATATGCTAACAAGCAGTCTGAATAACCATTGAAATAATTGTGCAAAAATGTTTATAAAAAAACGAAAAAAAATCATCAAAAAAATTGTCTGTATGTCTATTTATAGATATGAAGTAACAAGAAGATTTTCTTATTAAAAAAATCAATAAGATGCTTTACACATAATCATATAGGAACCTAACAAAATCAAGAAGAAACCCTTTTTGAAAAAATTAAAGATAGCCTAATAAAATCAAGAAGAAAACCTTATTGAAAAAATTAAAGATAGCCTAATAAAATCAAGAAGAAACCCTTTAAAAAAATCAATAAGGCAACCTAATAAATAAGAATTCCCAAAAGTTTACAATTTATAAAAAATGCTAATATAATCAAGAAGTTTTTCCCTATGGATTGTTTTTTTTTGTGCCAAAAATAACGGAAATTGAGTAAAAAAAAGTTGTGAATAATAAGATTTCTTTTTGATTTTATGTGGTTTTCTTTCTGATAAAATTAATAAGATTTACCACATAAAAACAATAACGAATCTCTATGAAAAAATCTTCGATTCTTTCTGCTGGGATACCCCTTAGCCTAAAAACGTTTCATAGAGGAAATCTTCTTGATTCTATGAGGCAGTTTTTTTCTGTGTAATTGCAGAAAAAGGTCAACCTCGAGTGAAAAATGGAAAGTGCACACAGTTTTTTTTTTGTTTTCAATAACAAAGCTTAAATGTCTTTAAATACATTATACTAAAATAAACTTAATTAACATACTTTAATTATAAATCAATGTTAACCTTCTGACCGGCCAGATCGTAAAAATGATCGGATATTTATATTTTTTTAAGTTTATATAGGCAAAAAGAAAAGTTTTAATTTACTGGTAAAAAAAAAACATTAGGAAACATAAAGAATAGTGAACACCGCATGTATACGTTCTTGCCGGTTTGCAAGGAATGAAAATTCACATTTAAATTTTATTTATAAAAAGTAGTATTAAGATTTAAGATAAAAGTAAGTTAAAATATTGCCAACTGGACGAGGAGAAAACATCGATATTTCGATATATCGATATTTTTTGCCTTATGGGTTTTAATGGTTTTTCAAAAAGATTTCCATAAAAAATGTTCCGATTAAGCCTTTAGAAAGCCTTAATAATTTTTATAAATAATGATGTTAATCATTGATTAATGAATGCCCGTGTTTAACACTTCAAAGTTCATCATTGCAGAATACGAGAAATATTCACTTTGCATCCAAACAACAATATTTAAGGAAATCGCGAACAACTAACTTAAAATTTAATGAACTCCATGAGTGGAGAAATCCCAAATTGATATTGGTATCGAAAAAGGAAATAAATTTCTCCATACATCTGTATGTTTAATTTGTATTATAGGATAATTTCTGAAAAACTGCATTCATTTCGAATGCACAATTAGTAACTTTAAGAAATTTAATACAAAGGAACTACGTATGTTAAGTTATACGTAACCTACTGTAGCTCCTTAACGCTTCCTTAGTTTTTACTTTATGTTGCTGTTCTGTGCTGCACCGTTCTATTTCTAAATTTTAATAGGTACTTTTTCTGTAATAAATTAGCTGTTTTTTATCAGAAAGGTCACAGTTTTCGACTGATTTGATTTTCAGAGGTTGAACCGAATAAGAACAGGGGCCCGTTTCTCAAACCTACAAGTTACAAATTTATAAGTAAAATAGATACAAAACAACAACACGTTTACAAACTTTATTGTTGTTTTGTGTGTATTTTATTTTTAGATTTGTAATTTATAGATTTCAGAAACGGGCCCATTACGAAAGAGAAAAACTATCGGCTTGTATAAAATTTCTATAAACAAAAAAGAGTTAGCTGATTCGTAACAGAACAGAAAGTAAAAACTAATTCTGTCTTCAGGCTTATACCCACACAAACCAAATTTGGCATTTATCTTAGTTAACAAATAGAAGGCACCTGGCTTAGTGGGGTCACCTCATAGATGAGCCTTGTTATTATGAAATTTCACTTTTTTTTTCTTCGCATCACTAGCAGTGATGCCAATATCGTACAGTTAAAAACCGGCTAAAATTTGTAGATCTCTTAAAAATATCGAAACCCGATACTCGTAAATAAGAATCGATGTATCGATATATCGGTTTTTGAAATATCGCCGATATATATCGATATTTATTTTCGCAAATATCGATATTTCGATATATCGATATTTTTTGCCCATCCCTAATACTAAGTGATAAAATTACAAAATGGTCATAAAAAGTGTTACAACGGCAACGCTGGTTAGTTAGTTTAGCTACTAACCGTTAGATCCAAATAAGTATGCTAAGGTTTTTGAAATATTCATGCGCTTGCAAAATATGTATTTATTTAATTATTAGTCATACGCACTGAATTATTTTGATTAAAAGTTTCAAAAATTTCCACGCGTTATTCAGGCGTAGTTAAGGCGATTCATAATAAAATTTCAAAGCAAACTAAACCAAAAGCAATTGAATGGGTGCTCAAATAAAGCAGTGATGCCAACTCAAAGTTGTGACACTCTAAAAAAAAGACGCTTTATGTTTAAGAAAAAAATTTATCCTTCTTTTGTGCTAATGCGTAAGATAAATGTTAGAAGCAAATTCCTTAATTTTCAAATACTTTACTTTAAATAATCGCTAAAAGGCTCAGCAAAAATTAATTGTTTTTTTTTACCGTGAATCAAAGACATTAATCGCCGTATTCATAAAAAATGGTTTAGGGTTATTTCAGGTTTATTTGACAAATTTCCCATACGAATACATCAAATTAGAGCTTAATAAACATAAAATATTTTTTATTAATACGGCAGTTAAGCTTTGTTGTTAAAAACAAAAAACAAAATTGTGAGTACTTTCCATTTTTCACTCGAGGTTGAACTGTTTCTGGAATTACCGATATGGAAAAATAAATTATTTAATTTGTGTTTTTTTTTTTTGAATTTCTAAATTAAATTGATGCTTCCTGATGTAATGGGCTTAGGGACAAGCTATACCCCTCAATAATCAATTTCAATGTATGTATTTTTAAGAAAGTATTGTTCAATTTACAAGCTCAATCGTGTGGTTTATGGTTTAAGAGAAAACGATATTTTTTATGGGTTCGTGAGCAGACAATTTTTTTTACTAAGATTTTGGATAAAATATTTACTTAAACCTGAAATACGAATGTCAAGAAAAAAAACTTAATAGGTCTGTTCATTTACTCTCCCAGCAGAAACTAGCAACGGGAGAGTAACACCTAATTCACACGAACACTTTTATGAAGTCTATTTTTCGACGTCATTTTTGGTTTGATAGCGAAAGGGGTAGAGAAGAAAGAGGGGTAGAAAAACTTACTCGATGTCTGTTTTCTATGGTTTTTTTTTCATATTTTTCTTTACACTAATTTGTGTTCTTGTTGTTACGTTTTATTATTAATATTCTCATATTGGTGTGTTCTTCGAAGCAAAATTTTATTAAAAAAGTACCCTGTCGGAAATTCGGTTAACTTTAAGCTAACTATTTCGGAAATAAAACTGACTGACACTTGGATTACTTTCAATGTAATCAAGTGACAGTTTTAACATTGCGATGTTCTAGGCGGTTGTCAATTGTGTCACTCTGCACTACTTTCAGCTAACTTAAAGTTGACTTTTTTAAATCACTTGGTAGTCAGTAAATTAAAAAAAATTTTCTGGGGTTCGAACATGTAACATCAAACGTTGTGTACTCAACGCGCTACCACTCGGCTAAGCTGCCATCTAAAATAACAACAGCAAAATGTTAATATAAAACTGAAATCAGTTTCAAAGTAGCTGAGAATAAATTTGTTGGCTCTCATCAAATTTGATTACGTACTAAACTTAAGAATTAATTTTGGGTTTGTTCTGGATGTCTTTGCATCCAGCTTTTAATCAGTCTAAGAAAAGTTAACTATAAGTTAACTATTTTGTAGTCAACCACACATTCTCCGACAGGGTATGTACTGCAAATGTATGTATAAACAATAAAATCAATAAAAATCAAAATCAATAAAAAATTAGCCATGTAAAAATAATCATCGTATGAACGCAAATAATTTTTGGTAGAAACTTCAAAAGGGAATCAAGAAAAAGAAACGTCATAAATTTCATCGTCTGAATCCTGTGTATGTTAGAAAATTAAAAAATCACTCTCCTAAATATGAAAAGTTAAATGAACGCTTTACTTGTAAGAACTTGCAAGAAAATCTTAATCATATCAGAACCATGGATAGAAATCATAATACAATTGTACTTTTTCTGATGTATTTGGTTTGCTAATATTTTAAATTGCAATTTGTTTTTAGAAATTGACATTTAATATGAAATTCTTAACACAGTTTCATGTATTTTTGCTATTTTTATGCATTTTTCATAGTTTTTTATTTGTATACATTATTCTCTCTCCCCAAATCGGTTCAGTTTTATATAAAAACAAATATACAAAAAAAATCATACCGAAAGCAGTGTTTCAGGGCATGGCGTTCGCCTCTCAAAGTTGACCATCAAACCCATTTATTCAATGAAATTGTTTATGGGCGAAGGCACACCCATTAAAATTTAATTTTGTATTTTTCTTAAGTAATAGCTTTTCATTATTATTTTTTGTTTGAAAGCGTTTACTTCCAGTTTGGTCCCAGACATTTTTTTCGAAAAAGTTCAATTAGAATTAACAAGCGATGTAATGATTATGATTATACACATTTAAGGGACTTGCGCGTTTCTTAGTTGATTAAAGTGATTAAAACTTTTGATGTTCTCCAATGTCCTTGGTGCTATTGGTACCTCGGATTTTTTCCTTTTTCAATAGGCAGCTGGCCTTTTTAAACTTTTCGAATGTAAGGTATGCTTGTTCCACTAATTAAGTAGCTTTAAACTCTAATAACGCAGAAATTTCTAATCACTATAGTCGCCGAATTACAAGTTTAAATACTTTTTTTTGTGACACACTGTATTTTAACACGAGCAGTGTTATTTGCTCATGTTCTAGATCTGAAAATTTCATCGTATTTTATTTACTAAATATGTTTCATTTTGTATGAAAAACAAAAATTATCATAATTCAAACATACACTGAAGGAATTTTCGGCATAAATTCTATGAATTTCGACATTAATCTAATGAAAAATTCATTAAAATTCAACCAACGTCACATTTCGTCAAATTTATTTAACAGTGTTATTAGTGCTGTGCTATAACTTCATCGAAAGAATAAAATAATTTCATGAAAATGACTTAAATATAAAGGGGTTTCTTAATAATTAGAAAATATTGTTCTCATAAATCCAATAAAATATTCTTACGAAACCAGAATAACAACGAAGCAATTCGAATGAAACTCGTTCACAATATTTATGAAATTTTCATTGGATTTGTGAAATTATCATTAGATTTCTGAACAAATTTTAATGAAATTGTTTCATTGGACTTATGAAGCAGAATTCTTTCGGTGTACATATTGCCTACGAATGCTAAGCTATCGAATTATGATTGCTTAACTTTTTTCTTTCGCAATATTCATTATTGCTTTTAATATTCAACTTGTTTTGATGATTTTGTGTCTTTTGTGTAGTTGTTAGTTAAAAATTTTGGGCATCGTGGCTTAGCAAAAACCTATTTATTACCAATTTAATTTTATTGTTGTTTTGTATGGCTACTAACATAAAGATTTTAGTTAGTTTAAAAATGTACATATAAACTAATCACATAACATAACATAAACGTTTACAAGACCCCAATGCTTATACACAAACTCTCACAAGATTATTGAGAATTACAAAACTACAATTAAAGTATGCAATCCGCAATCACTGAGATTCTTCCAATGGTTAATTACATCATGACATTTTCAATTCATTTTCATTTTTTTTTTAATAATTTATACTAAAGTCTGAGACATTGTAGCTATTTATTATTAGCGGGGCAACCGCAACTATGCAATTGCATGTTTTTTCTAGTGTGACGTATTAATGCGTTTCAAAACTTTTTTATAAATTTTCGCATCGATTTGTTACTGCATATTGTTGGATATTTTAGCCTTTAAAGCATGTTTTTGCATATATCAGTCTTATACGCACATTTTTAGCCTATTTTCTAGTTTTTAAAGCATAATTTACGCTTTGTTTTGTTTTTGATACTTTATCGAATTTTGTTTTATTTTAATATGCTTACAAGATTATATGGTAGTCACAATTTTTATTTTTCGCCATCAAAATCTCATTTCTTATGTTTCATGTGGTGTACACATTTTTCTTGTCTATTACGCAGTTATTACGGACGCTAGTTTCAAATAAAAATTCGGTTTTGCTATTTGTGACGGACTCTGCCCCGAGCACACGTCGAAGGAACGTTGTCAATGTATAAAAGTTGCTTTAGATGTGACAGCTCACTTTTTTTTCATGATCGGCACAATGTACCGATTTTCGTCGGCTCACTGAAATAAAGTTATAAGTAATAAGCTAAATTTGTCTCATTTCTGAACTAACTAATTGAAATATAAGGACATAATTTCACCACAATGCATTGGTAATAAAATCATATAGACTTATTCCAGAATTAATTCGAGTAATACCGCCATTTTGGCTTGATAAATACTGTTCGATAGAAAATTCGTTGCTCATAATATGAATGGAACACTAAATTTTAAATTTTCAATAGCCATACTCATAGTAAGAGCCTTAAAATTTATTTCAAAAACGTGTACGTATCATAATTATTTCTGTGTAGTTTATTTAAAATGAACAAATAGGAGAAATAAAATTTTGTTATAAATGTTATTGGTACAGTTGATTATTTATATGACAGTCAGTTCTATAATTTTATATATATATACATATATGTATGTGTGTGTGTGTGTATGTATATATACATATGTATGTATGTTTTTTTTTAAATTTTTAATTTCTGAAAAGCACATTTTCCTAAACTCCATTGGCAATAATCTTTGTTTTCAAAGTATTTTATAGTTTTGTTATCTTTAATTTTGATAAGGTTTCTTTCTATAGGACCAGCACACACCAAATAGCCATTTAGTGTAAAAGTAACATGATTTGCGTATAGACGTTTAACGTCCCAAGCGACTGCACTATTGTTCATGAAGCTATATATTTTAACATTTCCGCTGACATATACATAGGTATCATTAGTTGCAATACTGAGTTCTTCTGTACTTTTTGCAGCAGGCACATTCAAAGTTGCAAATTCATAGAGAAAGGTTAAATCTCCAGCATGGTCTTTATAATAACCCCAATAATATTGACGTGGAGTTCCTTCTTTTAACGTCCCATTGAAAATCACAGTCCCATAATTTTTATTACTAAGACAAGTTGGAAGATCGCCAGGACACTCTTTTATAGCTTCTTCTATTTTGTTTTGTAGACCATTATCCAAGTCTTTGTATAAATCATAACTTTGAATGTCGTAGAATATGTCGGTGACTTTGGAATTACAAATTTTGGATATTTTATACAGACTGATTTCAGCACGTACCATAAGTTCAAAAAGTTTTGGATTATCTGATTGATATAAGAGCCTTAATATATATCTTGCGTTCTCTGCAACAAGCTTTGAAGTAATGTCATCTGCCACGTTCGTCAGAATGTTATAAACCACTTTTTCGTCCAAGTTATTATACAGCATGGCTAATAAGCTAATGTAAGTACGTTTTTCCCTAGACTCCAAGGCAGCAAAAATAATATTTTCAACATCATCCAGTCCAAGGCGCACTTTCTTAGATTCCTCAGAATAAGCAGGACTAAGTTGCAGTAAGCAACTTATTATCACCAGAGCACACACGTTAGTAGTCTTCATTTTAATAGTCAAAACTTAACTGATATTGCTGTTTTGCGAGACCGATATTTATACCGGAAAATATTTAAAAACAACAAACGATAAATATTTATGTATACGTATATGTATGTACATATGTATGTATGTATATGCATGTATTGAGTTTAGTATTGTACAATGTACGTATACAATAAAACTATAGTTTAAAATTTTATATGAATACACATACATACATACATATATAAATACATACATACATACATACATACATAGTTTATAGGCAATCTGCGACAGTGCGAATAGAAAAGGCTGCTTTTCTTTTA
This sequence comes from Tachina lurida, assembly GCA_944452675.1. Classification (NCBI taxonomy): domain Eukaryota; kingdom Metazoa; phylum Arthropoda; class Insecta; order Diptera; family Tachinidae; genus Tachina; species Tachina lurida. Next base: position 161,614,060 of record OX101753.1, on the reverse strand, counting down.
ATTGTCTCAACAACTTAGAAAGCAGAAAAAAATTAAACTTCAAAATAAAGAGGCGGGGCACGATTAACATGAGTTGCTTTAAACTTGCTATTTTTTTTAAATACATGACTCCAAAGTTGGATAAACTGCATAGACATACATATATGTATATATATATATATATATATATATATATATATATATATATATATATATTAAAAGAAAAGATATGCTCAAATGTTCCACTCAATAAAAATATTCAACTTAAACTTGGCAACATTTTCTAAATGTGAGTAAAAAATTTTGTCGTTCTCGTACCGCGCCGCCCTTTTTCCCTTACTAAAAATTTTATAGGAATTATATTTTTTTATATTTAAATAATATTTTACATAAATTTTTTTAAATATTTCCTCCAAATTTGAAGTTTTGTAGAAAAATCTTTTTTATCATCTTTCATCCCAAATTTGGTAAATTTTAAAATTTTATTTTTGTTTGTTGTCTCTAATTATACACAGAAAAAATTATTCTTGAAATTTTTTCAAATAAGTGATTGCTCAAAAAAAAAACAAACAATATTTTTCATTTATATTTTAATTTAATATACATATGTATGCACGCAAAGAAAAAATATGGTTGAGGTAACCATAATCAAACAGCAACATACTATGATTGAATTATATGGTTGCAGTCAAATCATATTATTGTCAATGGAAAAGCAAAGTTTAAATAATATTATTTTCTGAGCTAATAATAATATTATCTACAAAAACAATTAACTTTGTTATACCTTATCTTATTATTGTAAATAAGACAACACTATTGTTAGATGTGACTAAAATATAATTGAGACTTACCATACCATGCTCTAATATTATAATAATATTGTTAAATATGACGACCATAGTACTATTTTATGTAATAATAATATTTTGTTTTTTAATCATATATTTATTGGCAAATCTTTTGTTTAAAACAGCTGTGCGGTAAATCCGAAATAAAAATAAATTAATATTTTGTTTTTATTTTATGACCAATTTCGTTTGTTAATATTTCTATTTTTACATAGGCTATTTTTGGTCAGTTTTCTTAACTATTAAGATGCAAATAAAACAAATCTATTTCATTTTTTTCCTCAACGTTTCGTCAGCTTTTCTCCGACGTCTTCAGGAGAATTTTTTTATTAAGTTCTATCAACAAATTACAAAATGTTTGTTATTTATAGTTTTTGTGTGTTATATTAGTTTTTGTGTTTTACTTACGATTCTTCAGTTAAATTATTAAATAAATTATAAAAAACTGATCATCACGAACAATTAGGTGTATAATTTAAATAACAATAAATAAAAGAAAATATCACAGCCGAACTTAAAAACTAATATCACAGAACTCTATTTTTCAGGTTATTGCAATAGCATATTGTAGTATGTATGTATGTATGTATGTTTAGAAACGATCATTTTGATCATTTGTGACTCTTTATGATTTAGTGTGCGATATGTAGATAACATCATTTCTTATATTTTTATACTATTCGATTTCTTCTATATTATTCAATTAATATTTTAATTGAATCTTTAAAAAATTTTAATAAATTTTTTAATTGAATCTTAAAAAATATTATAATTAATTTTTTGATAAATTCTTTTAAAATATTTCAATAAAATTTTAATTGTACCTTAAGCAAACATCAATTAAATTTTTAGTTAATGTGATATTTTTTTCATTGAAAATCCGTGATGTTTGTGTTTTTTTTTTTAATTGAATGTTTTTTACTTTTTTCTATGGATTACTTTTTTTTTATTTTCATTTAAATTATATACCATCATTTGAGACGTTATTTTTATTAGACATATTTTATATTATATTCTAACAGTGTGGTTTGTGTAAACTTGTACAAATTTCCTTTAATCTATTACAAAAATGTCACACAGTGGGGAATTATGAAAACAAAAAAACAATGGAAATAATTATACAGTTGCTAAGCGAGCCGTCCGATTGTTATGAAATTGTATCAGTATTTTAAGAGTTATCACAGAACTTCAGCCTCGAATGTGGGCTATATATATATATATCTTTAAACGGGGTAGAGCCACCCAAATTGGGCAACCTCGGGTTAATGAAAAATTCAAACCGATGACAAGCAGATGTTTTTGATCTGATACAAACGATTTTTTGCAAATGGATTTCTCTATCTAAGATCTTAAAAAAAAGTCTGCTAAATTTATGGGTTTTAGGAAATATTGGAGAAAAAAATTAGATTTTATTATGGGTTAAGACCAATATTTTTAATATTTAGAAAAAAAAGTGTGTATCAAAAGCAGAATTAAGTCAAAATTTTTTTTTGCAATAACACCAGCCCCATATTTTTACTTTTATTCAAAAGGTAATGGCTTTAAGAAATATTACAAGGAAATTTTTTATTAAAACCAGATCGTTTCAAAATATACCTCTTTTTGTTATAAATATCAAATTTAAGTAATTTTTCTCGAATTCCAAGGCTGAAACCAAAAATATTATCACGAACGGCGAAAAATAAGAAGAATATAGCAAAAATATTGAAAAAATAATATTTTTGGGATGTTGCGACATTGTTTTGGGAATTGGCGGGAACTTAACTTAACTTACCTTCTAATTGGTTTTACTTTTTGTGCATTAATTGCATCATTTCCCATCTGCGATAAATGATAAATGAGAATTTTATAGCATTGATTGGTGTAAGGCTTCTATCGTCTCGGAAAACTCTTCATATGTTGCAAACAGAGGCAGGTAATTATTTAAAAAAAAAATTTTTTAATTTTTTCTAAAGAGTAGTTATGCTTAATACAAATTTGGTATTTCTTGTAATAAATATCATTTTGCGGTGTCGTTTTCAAAATGTGTGCAACGCCGTTCAGATTATGTTTTTTTTTAAATGGAAAGCAGTTTTACACAACGAAAAATATCGGAAATAACAAACGTTGCCAAATTTCAGAAAATGCCATAATGTGTGAACTCGGCATTAGAGAGATTAGAGAGTAAGAGTTCTTATGCAAAAACCTTCTTTTTTAAATTATTTTTGTTTTATAGAAAAAATTATGATATTTTAACAAGCATCTTCTTGTAACTGATTTTTTCAATATTTTGTTTGATGAATACACAGAAAAAAGTGTGCAACAATTAATATTTTCAATTAAAAATTTAATTGATTCAATTAAATTTTTAATTGTATGTATTAATTTGAGTGGAAAAATTTAATTAATATTATCAAATTGCTTATAGGTGAAATTAATTAATTAATTAATTTTTTAATTGATACTACAAATATTTTAATTAATATTACAAAATCATTCATATTACTTTTTAGTGTGTATCTATATAATAATATATATTATCAAAGAAAAAATGTGCTTTTCATTCTATTAAAATTTTACGAGAAATTTAGGGTCTAGCTGACTTGGGTCCAATACGATGATCTCTTTGTGCTACCTGTAAGTTGAAAGTAGTAGATGGAAAGTTTCTTTAGAATAAGAGAGAGTAAAGGAGAGAAGAGAGGAGAGGTGGGTCAGGCGAGGGTCTGGTACATACACATGCTATAGAGGAGGGCTAACGACCATACCAGCCGCTGCTTCTAATGTATAGACTTAGGTGTCTGAGTCCTATTTCCGATAACTTGGACAGGCTATTGAAGGATATTCTGCCAAGCAGCGCAGACGGAGATCCTCCAAAGCAGGGCATAAACAGACAAGATGCGAAATACTTTCCTCTTCTTCTTCATCATTGCAGCTGTAGCAGTAATCATTATACGGGAGACCCATATGTTTAACGTGCATTCCAAAATTGCAGTGACCGGTTAGTGTGGCCAAGAGATTCCTCAGGTGCTTCCTGGTTAAGCTAATGAGGTTTTTGATTCTGTTGATATTTAGGCGAGGCCATAGAGTTTTCGATATAACGCAGGTAGGCTCATTGCGTCATCTGTTTTGAGCTGAACTTATAAAGGCAGTATCGAAGCGTCTTCATCAGGACGAGAGAGGATCGACTTCTCCGAGTAGGGTTCCTCTCTTTGCCAGGTCATCTGCAACTAGATTGCCGGAATTAGTTCCGTGTCTACGCACCCAATATAGTGTCATGGTTAAGTGCTGCGCCAGTTTATCCAGGGCTGTGCGACATTCTTGGAAAAGGAATGATGTGGAATACACACCTGCGAGGGACTCGATCGCAGATTGGCTGTCCGTTATTATCTGGATATTACTATTATGTATCCGATAAAAACTTAGCCAGTGTGTTGCTTTTTTAATGCGGATATTTCTGCCTGTAGTATGCTACATTCGTCCGCGAGTCTGAAGAATATTTCAATTCCAAAATCTGGAATATATACACCCCCTCCAACTCTCTCGCCCCCCCCCCCACTGTCTAGAGCCATCCGTGAAACCTGCACGGCTCTGTCCATAGGGGAAACCCCTTCTGTCAAAGAAATATTAAATTTCCTATTGAAGTAGGGTTTGGGAGTGCTACATGCACTCAGTAAAAATATTATTTGAATTTTTGAATACTTGAATACTTAAATACAAAATAAAGGTTTTTTTTTGTGTATTCTTAACTTATTATTATTATTATACTTTGCGAATTTCTGTGCTTTAAGCAAAATATGTCACAACGCCCGCTGAAATATGGTGTATTATAGATTTTTAGGAAAATTCAGCTTTTGAAGCTCATGTACGTACGTACAACGGGCACAGATATAGTGACCTAGTGACATCTTTGAGTCTAAAGTGCTTCGAATTCGAGTGACTGACTGGCTTTCGTTCACTTATATTTTCTTTTGGTATCGTTGTTGAAGTGACCTGTGGTATAAGCTTTGAATTGCACACATGAACAAATGTAAATCAAATAAAACAAAACAAAAATCAATGTTTACAAATCTTGAATCGAAATCACAGTCCGGCGGCCCTGTGAAATATTCGTATTACTTACGAGTTTGACATACCCCGCTCTAGGCTGAGGAAATTTAGATACTCTTCTTTTTTTGTGACACACTGTATTTTAACACGCGCAGTGTTATTTGCTCATGTTCTAGACCTGAAAAATTCATCGTATTTATTTCGACTTTACTAATTTCTTTATTTACTAAATATGTCTCTTTTTATATGAAAAACAAAAATTATCATAATTCAAAATTGTCTTATACACACATATTGCCTACGATTACGTGCAGTTTTTTATCTAAGCAATGCTAAGCTATCCAATTATGGCTAATCTTTATTTGCTTTTGATATTCAACTTGTTTTGACGATTTTGTGTCTTTTTTATAGTTGTTAGTTGAAAATGTTGGGCATGGTGACTTTCTTTTTTTTTTTCTTTAGCAAGACGTATTTGTTTCCAAATTAGTTTTATCGCTTTTTAAGCCAAATTACATGCGATAATTATTAATGAACAAATAACATCAAAGTTTGTTGTAAATATTCTGACAACACATAGTTGAACGGCCACTAAACCTTCATCATCAGCGTTTTTCTGTGTTTTGTCCACTGTGTGTGGTGTCAGTTGATGTAGATTTCTGCCCTATATACGAAACTTTTTTTGCAAATGGAATATGTGAATTGGTTTGATTTATCGTATTTCAATTTGCTGAAATGTGTTTTGTAATGAAGGTTCAAAGTACCATCTCTAAATTTACAACAGTCTTACCATTGTCGTTTGTTCTGTACTAATTATGCACATGTTAGTTAATTTGCTTATTTTTGTTCTACTTAAGACAAACTTTTTTGGTTTGTTACTATTAAGTATATTTTTTATTTAATTTTTGCCACAGGCCCATTGCTATTAATTTTAGTTAATTTTTTAATTATTATTCGAACTCCATTTATTTCTATATTTATAATTTGAACGGGCTAAGGTTCGTATTGCTTTTTAAGCCAAATTACATGTAATAATTATTAATGAACAAATAACATAAAATAAAACGGCTAGCTATTCCGTTCAACAATGTGTGTTGTCAGAATATTTACAACAAACTTTGATGCTATTTGTTCATTAATAATTATCACATGTAATTTGGCTTAAAAAGCGATACGAACCTTAGCCCGTTCAAATTATAAATATAGAAAAAAATGGAGTTAACTATAATTTTATTATTGTTTTTATATGGCTACTAATACAAAGAGTTAATTTAATGAACACTTTCAAGTAACAATTGTTACAAATTCCTAAAAAAAAATTTAGTAAATGAACAAACCTAATGATACCGCATTGCCATTATTTAGGGATGGGACTCTTTCCTGTCACAATGACACAACAAAATTGTGTATTATCGAAAAACATGATGGGAAGGGCATTGCAAACATATGAAAATGACACCACAAAATGCCAACGCATGAAATGCCAGATGTAAACTCAGCCTAACAAAGTTTGGCTGACAAAACTTTAATCGTATCTGCAAGACAAGACAATTATGTGTGTGTATACTGAAGAAAACCCAAAAGCCAATGTCAAGTGCGCTTAAACAATTTTATTTATTTATTTATTTACTTTAAATTTTTTCAGAAATATAAGCGCATTTAACGTACCAATGTTGCCAATTTATTAATTTTTCCGCCTTGATTTTGCGATTTTTTAATTTAGCTGTAAACAAATGGGTAAATTTCATTTATTCCGTAGATTTCGGCCATTTCGTTTGAGTTAGCCTTAGTGTGTGCTTGTATAGGGTATTTTTTGTAGAGGTATAGAACTTTGAAATGGAATAAATCAAAGATGAAATTTTTTAAATTAACAAAAAATTTACTTTATTCGAAAGATAATCTTCTAGTATAATAATTTAATTTATTCTTCCACACCATTGTATAGATGTGTAGAAGTATAAAATAGATTCATATCGGGTTTTGTTACAGTTTCTAAGCCTACTACGCTTATTTTTCTTATGTGATTTTCAAAAATATTATTTTTTATGAATTCTTAAATAGTTTTTGAAAGTCTGTGCATAAGATAAAAGAGGTTTGTGACTGTTCAAAATATGTGATTGAAGTCTATTGATGATTTGGCTAAGCGACAATGCTTAACTACCAGCAAATAAATTTCAGTTTAAAAAAAATATTTATTATTCATAAACAAGCAAAGTGACAAAATAAAATTATTTAAATATTAAAAGTATGCGCGTCAAAAGATGTCCAACTGTGCAAAAGCAAAATAGCAAAATTAAAAAAAAATATCTCAACAACCACAACACTTTTAAGGGAATTGCCAAGCCAAAAAAAAAAATTACAAAAATTATATATAAAAAGAAGAGAGGTGTCTTATGACACCCGGTTATAGCTATGCTGCTTACCTATATAAAAACAAACTTATGGCCTGTTTCACAATAACGAAACGATACTTTCGTCTGAAAATTTATATTAAAAGGAACAATAAAGTATGAAAATTTGTTTTTGTTTTCAATATAAATTTTCAGTCGAAAGTTTCGTTTCGTTATTGTGAAACAGGCCATTAATGTGTTAAATAACAATGCAATAAAATTATATTATATGATGATGTAATATTCGCCTCAAACATTTCAAAACGTTTCCATTTATTTCCCATTATTTTCCTTTCTAGCGGCTACGATAAAATTAATAATGTATTGTTTGTAGTCTGTAGCGGCTGTTAGCCGGCTAAAAGGCCATCTCTGGCTTATCATCATGTGCAAAAATAATACAAAAACAAATTGAGTAAGCCTTCTCATTGTTTTTGTCTTTATTTTTATTTCACTAACTTCAAAGAATGAAACAAAACAAAATCAAACAATTTGTGTCGTTTATTTTCGTACTCTGCTTTTAAGTATAAAGAAATCAAAACAAACATAAATTTATAACTGTAATAGTCGATTATTTTTGTTACGACAATCACGCCCTAGCTGCTCTGCCGTGACATAAATAGCTTAGCTATAATCATAACGCAGAAATACCTGTTGTACGTATGTATGTACGTGTTTCTATTTGAAATGAAAAACAAGTGGTTGAAGATGCGTTCTATACAAATAAGTTGTATTTATTTACAATATATTTTACAACAATAATATAATATGATAAAAACAAACACAAACTAACAGATGTTACTAAGCTAGAGCTACCCAGCAAACAATTTCAAAAAAGTTAATCGGGTTTGGAATTAAGCATTTTTGGTGGAAGCTGTTCCTTGCTGGATTACCAACTTAATGAGTTTGACAAGGCGTGAGACTAAAATAATCGATTCTTGAGAAGTACTTACTTTTTTATTTGGCAACTTGTTCACATGATATATTTAATCTCAAAAAAATGATTCTCCTCATTAAGCAACTTATACATAATTCTTTTAAATTTTAGGTAATGTGATTTGTAAGCGAGTAATGAAATTTGGTAATCAGAAAAGTAAGTCATTATATGGATGTTGCTAATGTATTGTAGTGATTACAAAGACGATTTAAGTATCTAAAGCTAAATGTATTTATTACGATTTTAACAATTTTCCTTGCTCGCTTTTGAACACCATATAAGTTTTAACTTTCATATATATTCCGTGAAAATTTCTGGTCCGTATATCTTGCGGTTCGCGAAAAAACAGGCTGTGGCAGAAGAATAAAATAGACAGATAGACAGGGAGGCAGATAGATGGACAGACAGACAGACAAGTGGACTGAAGTGTATGGAATTATAACAATTTAACGCGATTCTTTTATGAATTATTTTGTTTGTTATGAATTATTAAGATTTTCGATTTAAAGGGGCATGAGTTATCGGGAGTATACTGTATTTCATTTGCGCTAAGTCTAAAAACTGGCTAACCTTACGCATTAATTTTCATGATATTTTCACAGTGTGAAAATAAAAACAAGACAAATTTTTTTGAAAAATTGTTTTTGTTTCATTAGAATTTTTGTATTTATTAATTTCGTTAAATTTCTAATTATGATATTAAGAAAAATGTCAAGTCAAACGCTCGTCTGCACGAGCCGCGTATATATTATTTAGCCAATAAATGTATGGCATTGATAAAATATTTAGTTTATTTAGATATAGTAAGCCTATTTTAAAACTTGACAGTTCTTATCTACTCTCATAGTGAATCCCCGACAGCGTTACCATATATATTTTTTAAAAAACTTCCTAAATCTGAAAAAAAAAATTTTTTTTCCAAAACAAAAACTTTTTTTCTACAAAAGTACCAAAATTTTGAAAGAAAACAGCTGATCGATATTGTTATGTGAAAAGTAATGAAAATGGTTAGGCTAACTGAACCTTTAGACACTGTTGCAGTAATAAGAAAGTGAGAAAATATAAGATCGTTTTATTGCATACAAACATTACTTAATATTTTCATTCAATATCCTGCAAAAGTTCAATTATGGACATATTTATAAAAAACTTGAAAAAACTTTATGTTTTCAAAAAACTTCCAAAAAAAAAGGGAAAACTTGACGAATGGTAACGCTGATCCCCCACGATTGCTTTAAGACAAGTTTCATTCCATCTTCAACTATTTAAAAAGTTTTATTATGATTTGGGTGTTAAAATAAATGTTTCTAAATGTAAAGCGATTTGTATACGGAATGCTTCGGGAAAATGTAAATACACTATTGTTCCAAAAAGTAAAAGACTGACACTTTTTCTTGATGGAATAGAAATACCCTTTGTAGATAGTTTTAAATATCTTGGCATTACTTTTAATAATATTTTCAAATTTAATGGACATGGAAGAATAGTTTTAAGGAAAGCATCCAAGATATTGGATTCGAATCATTAAATAGACGCTTTTTCAACATCGTTTATTTACTGCAATTCGAAAATAACTCCAATCGGTATATATTTATCTGATATGATTAAGAAATTCATAAGTAGACTAGAAATGCATGATAATTCTCTTATGAAAGAAATTTACAATGAACAGAAAGTTTTCACTTGGAGTAACACCAATTATCTCTCACTTATTGGTTTTTGTAACGAAGAACATATTGATTTTGATATAAATTCTAACATAAGACATCGCTTTTTTTACGAAAAGTACACCTGGTACTCATAGAAGCTAGTATCTTTTTTGAGAATTTTATTTTTTTTATTTTTATTTTTTTTTACTTTCTTTTTAATTTTCCTTCTAAGTTTTGTTTTTTTGACCTAGGTTAGGTTAGGTTAGGTTAGCAGGCTGCTAGTGAAGAATGAAAATTCAGGAGTCTAGCTCACTTGGGTCCAATACGATGATCACTTTTTGCTGCCTATAAGTTGAAAGTATAAGAATAAGGGGGAGACCGGGAGTATAGGGAGAATATAGATGGAGAGGGTATAGATGGAGAGTTTTTGTACAATAGGAGAGAGTAGAGGAGAGAAGAAGTGAAGAAATGGGACAAGGAGAGGGTCTAGTACATACACATGCCGTGAAGGCTAGCGGCCATACTAGCCGTTGGTCCTAATGTGTAGACTTAAAGGCAAATTTTGTAAATAGAAACGTGTTTTTCGTTTTGAATTTTGTATAAAAAAAATATTTTTTTAAACGAATTTTCGTTATTTTTCATACAAATTTGAAACGTTTAGAAACGAAATTTTTTACAAAATCTGCATATTAGGTTTCTAAGTCCTATTTCCGATAGCTCGTACAAGCTTATGAAGGATATTCTGCCAAGGAAGTGCAGACGGAGATCCTCCAAAGCAGGGCAGAAGCAGAGAAGATGCGAAATGCTTTCCTCCTCTTCCTCATCATGTAAGCTGTAAGAGTAATCATTATACGAGAGACCCATATGTTTAACGTGCATTCCAAAATTGCAGTGACCGGTTAGTGTGGCCAAGAGATTCCTCAGGTGCTTCCTGGTTAAGCTAATGAGGTTTCTGGTTCTGTTAGTGTCTAGACTAGGTCAAAGGGTTCTCGATATAACGCAGGTAGGCTCATTGCGCCATCTTTCCTGAGCTAAATTAAGAAAGGCAGTATCGAAGCGTCTCCAGCAAGACGACAGAGGGAGCCCACAGAGATTGTCAATATCGACTTCCCCGAGTAGGGTTCCTCTCTTTGCCAGTTTATCCGCAACTATATTGCCTGAATTGGTCCCATGTCCACGCACCCAGTATAGTGTGATGATTGAGTGCTGCGCCAGTTTCTCCAGGACTGTGAGGCATTCTTGGACAAGTAATGATGTAGAATATACACCTGCAAGGGTTTTGATCGCGGGTTGGCTGTCCGTTATTATCTGGATATTACTATTGTGTATCCGATAATAACTCAACCAGTGTGTTGCTCTTTTTATGGCGGATATTTCTGCCTGTAATATGCTACATTCGTCCGGGAGTCTGAAGGATACTTCAATTCCAAAATCTGGAATATATAACCCCCCTCCAACTCTTCCCCACCGTATAGAGCCGTCCGTGAAAACCTGCACGGCTCTGTCCACTGTGGAGAACCCTTCTGTCAAAGAAATATTGATGTAGGGTTTGGGAGTGCAGTAGTCAATGAGTTTAGGTATATTGTTTGCTGTATTTAGGATGCCAGCGTGACCCTATATATGGTCTATAGTTCCATACGCCTATTACGTTCAGTCTAACGGCCGTATGTACGGCCAGTTTTCTAGCCATTAAGTCCACAGGAAGCCAACAAAGCATAGCGAAGAGTGCCTTTGTCGGATCTAAGGGATCCGATCTAAGGGCACCTGTTATCATAAGTGCCGCTTTGCGGAGAATACCTTCTATACGGGTCTGGTTTCCCGCTGATTCTAGTGCTTTCCACCAGACCGAGACCCCATAAAGTAGGATAGGTTTTATGGCCATCTCTAGTATCCAACCCTTTGGGGTTAATTCCCCAAGTAGAGCCAATTGCTTTCCTACAGATGTACATTGCCATATCGGCTTTCTCTATCCTCACCTGAAGATTTTCCCTCCAGGAGAGTTTACTATCTAGAACAACACCTAGATATTTGGCACTTTTCGACATGGTAAGTGCAGTACCATTCAATGCCGGGGGAATGAATTGTGGAAATTTATATCTCCTGGTGAAGAGTACTGGTTCCGTTTTGGTCGGGTTGACACTCAGGCCGCTACTAGAGCACCAAGCATTAACCTCATTTAGTGCTGTTTCTAGCCTTTGTGATATCGTATCTAAGTGAAATCTTGATATTGCTATTGCTACATCATCTGCGTATGCAACGGTTTTAATGCTTAAGGATTCCAATTTTCTAAGCAGATTGTTGATTATCACATTCCACAGTAGTGGTGACAGCACACCACCCTGAGGTGTACCTCTGTGGGCCTGCCTTGTGATGGTGGCTGCTCCCATGGTGGAAGTGATGGTTCTGTATAGAAGCAGATTTTTGACCTAAGTATATGCTAATATACTTATGTTTTGTTAGCCTCGTCCTATATATATATATAATTTTATTAACATTTTATTACACTTATCTCATTGTTAAAGCTTGGTGCTGTTAAAGTTTTAAAGTTTTTAAGTTAATACCTTATAGTCTTAAGTTCTCTTTGTATCATTAACTTTAAAAACTTTCATTGTTAAAAAAAAGTCCCAATAAATTTTTACTTTACTTTACTTTTGTGAAAAAAATTTAATTTTTTAAATTTTTTTTAAATTGTATTTCAAAAATAGTGACAAAAATAACATATTTATTCAATTAATTTCATTTATGTCGATAGCTACGAGCACGGGTTTGATATAACCCGCTCTAAGCTGCGAAAATATAGATATAATTTTTTTGTGACCACACTGTATTTTAAAAAATTCATCGTATTTATTTCGACTTTACTAATTTCTTTATTTACTAAATATGTTTCATTTTATAGGAAAGACAAAAATTATCATAATTCAAAATTGTCTTATACATACATATTGCCTACGAGTACGTGCAGTTTTTTATCTCAGCAATGCTAAGCTATCGAATTATGATTGCTTAACTTGTTTCTTTCGCAATATTCATTTTTATTGCTAGTCTTCATTTACTTTTAATATTCAACTTGTTTTGACGATTTTGTGTCTTTTGTATAATTGTTAGTTAAAAATGTTGGGCATGGTTTTCATTTTCTTTCTTTTTTCTTTAGCCAGACCTATTTGTTTCCAAATTAATCTTATTATTGTTTTTATATGGCTACTAACACAAAGATTTTAGTTAGTTTAAAAATATACATATAAACCTAATCACATAACATAAGACCCCAATGCTTATACACAAACTCTCGCAAAATTATTGAGAATTACAAAGCTACAATTATAGCATCTAATCCGCAATCACTGAGAATCTTCCAAAGTTAAATTACATCATGACATTTTCAACGATTGTGAGAAGTTTTTTTAAAATAATTTTTACTAAAGTTTTAGACCTTGTAACCTTGTAAAATGTGTAATCAAAGATTAATTTAAAGTTAAAAAAAATATATATTCTTACATAAATACACATTTAAGCTGAGTTCGCTCATTTGTTTAAAACAATTTTTTTATGCTTGGATACTCCAGCACATATGGAATAGTTTTTATACTTGTGCACATTTATACCCATGCATTCTTATACTTGCGTATATCACTGCGCACGTGTCGATACTCATTTGATTTTATACACTCGCATATTTACGCATATCTATCGATATACCCATGACTCATAACTTGCAACACGTGTTGTTGTTTAAGCTATTTGCGCTACGATGTTCGTCTGTCTTTTACAGGCTGTTTTCCCGAGAATCGTGTGAGCTGCGGACCTGAAATTTTCACAGCACAAGTAAAAATTTAGCCGCTATAACAAAAAAAAAAAAAAATACATATATATACATATATATATATATATATATATGTATGCATCTCGCCAATTTCCGGGACTTTTTTTTGATATATTATAATTATTGAGGTCTTTTGCTATTATTGGGGACAGGACTCAATAATGTAACTGGTCCTGTGTAAATTTTGGGGACATGCATCATTGGGGACATAATTTTCGATTTTTTTATTTTAATATCAATTTGTTCGACTTTGTTTATTTTATAGGTCTTTTATGTTTTTAATCGATATATGGCTGTTAACGCGAAGTTTATTCCATTTTAAAATGAAATATTCCATTTCTGTGATGCCATACAACCTCAGTAATTTCCCGTTTTTTTTGTCGCGTTAAAAATATTCACTGACTGGCTCTGATCTCTGAACAGTAAAGTACAGTCGAGTATTGATTTAACAGACACTTACTACATTGAAGTCGGGATAAAACGAATGATTTTAAATTGTTCGCTGCTCTTTATATATAATTTTTGGTATTTTTACTGTAAATATAGCTAATGGCGTTTTCTTTTCTGAGCAATATGCTGCATTTATGCTGCCTTTTACATTTCTTTGTGTTCTTTTCTGAAAAGTATGTAATATTTTAAAAATCAACGCGTTCTTTTCTCATGATGTTGCCCTTAAAAAGAAGAAAAATGCTACATGTTCAACACTCATTTTCATTAAAGGGGCATGAGTGCAACATTATATTAACAGCTGTTTTTGTTATTGTCTATGAAAAAAATTAATCATTTTATAGTTCGTCATTGTTTTATGCCGAAACTTGTTGGAAAATTGTTCTTTTGTAAACGCAAAATATGCAACACTTCTTAAAAATAAGGTGAGCATTTAAAAATTTTGCCAAATTACATGTAACATATATGTTACACTTTTCTTTTAGAAAAAAAAACGCCATAACATAAACATAAACGTATATTTTTATAATATATAAATTGATCAAATTGTTGACTGCTTTATTTATTAAATATGAAGTATTAAGATCTTTCGGTCATGTACACTTTAAATTGAGAGAAAATTTTTTCCAGATATGAAGAGAAAAAAACTATTTCGGATAAATGGAATAGTTCTAAAAGCGAAAATCAGGAGTTTCACAAGTTTCGTATATGTGGATATCATTACACCATATTAAATAAAATTCTTAAGGTGCTAAATAAAAGAGAACGAAAAACTGTTGCAGGTATTTTTAATGTTTACACTGATACTATAAGTTAAATACAAGCAAATATAGTGTACTAATAAAACTGAATATTGTAGAAAACATTTTAATATTTCAATGTACTTTTACTACAAAATATAATTTTTTTTATAGGTTTGTTTATTGTTGGTTTGGTTTTGCTGTACAATCAGCTGCACCATCAGCAGTTGTACAATATTTACAAAAACAACACGAGTTGATTTTGGTTGCTTCTGCAAAAGTGTTAACACCTTCAATATATACCATTAGTGCTGCCAATGTTTACTTTAACCGACCATGTGTCAAATTTTCTATTGGTTTTCTCTCCTACTCGATACATTTTGCGTTTAGATGATAAGATTTTGTATATTCCACTGCATTTTTCGACATGCCGTAATACATTGTATTACCATGTAAAGGCAGCTTTAATAGTATGTCTCCACCGGCGTGTTTTAGACATATCATGTTGATGTAAGAACATCGCGTTAATATACAAATGATTTACCATATATTTTGTATATAGATAGATAAATTACCTCAAAGTAGTTAACTTATTTTATATCATTTTGAAAATACTATTTTTCGAACTGGATTTGTCTATGCAACCCTGCGTTGCTCTTTAAGTTACAAGCTCCATCCTTGGGTCGTCCATCAATAGTAATTAACACATTCGAAAAAAATACATTAAGGAATATTTAATAAATTTTAAATGTCAACTTCCTGTGGATAAAATTCACATTACAACTGCTGCTAAAGTTTAACGAGTTCCTGCATACAATATGTCATTAAAAATTTTATGGCAAAACTCGTTCCGACCATGTTAAGTTTTGCTACCTATTAAAAGCTAGTTTTTTAATACATATAATTCCTATATGTTTATGTCTTAACAAAAATTTAATGAAAAAATTTTAAAGTTCAATAAAAACTTTAAACTTCAATAAAAAAAATGCATGCTCACAACTACCAATATAGCAATAACGCCCGCAGAATAACAGAACAATATTGCTGATTGCTTGAAGGAGAAAGTACACAACACGCATTAGTGTGCGTGCGAGCTGTAGGCATCTGTCAGAAAAAGTTGAAATATTGTTTTTGCATACAACACGTTACATACGAAACTCTTTGACAACTCTGTAACGCGTTGTATTGCTTTGACAACTAATCAGCCGACAATAAATGAGCGAAAATTAGAATCATGTAGTAAAATCTTATTGAAGAGTTTGAAAAACATACAGTATTGGATAAAAAAGGAATTGAAAATGTTCTAAGTTCTATTTTCAATGAAGAAAAAAGTAAAAAAGCTGATACAAAACGCGGTTATAAATCGTGTTGTGTTACTTGCCATTTTTTATGCGGTAAAATTTTCTAAAGCACGATATTCGTCGGCGAACAAACGCGTGCTATGTATTTCTACCTTTACTTATATTAAGGCTATGGGAAATCCTAGCTCATAATATTTGAAAAGTCAAGAGGAAATATTTTGAACAAAAATATAATTCAAGTTTAACATTTTTAAACGTACTAAAAATCCCAAATTATTATTTTACTTATTAAGTAAAATATTTCTTATTAAAAATACATTGAAATTGATTATTGAGGGGTTTAGCTGGATCCTATGCGCATTTCACTGTTGCTAATGCAAATTATCAGGGAACATTTACCCAAAGCTTCTGGTTTGCTGCATACTTAAAGTATTTTGAATATATTGTGCCGAAAACCAGAAACCAACCTACGTAATATCAAAATTTTTGGAGATTTTCGGATTGCATTTATTTTGTGCTGCTTTTAACATTTATTACACTGAATGTCAAAATTATGTTATTGCTTTTTGTAAGTACACTTTGCTACATGTTTATGCAACGTGGTAGATTTTATTGCTGGTAGCATTGTGTGTAGCATAGAATAAATATATAAGGTACTTCCATTATCTCTTTGCTTTGAAAAATAAGTATATCTGAAGTTTATTTATTGATAGAAATAAAGGCAAATTAATCCATAAGCTAAAAAATTTAAATTTAATTTAAATTTGCTTACATATAAGATTAGCGTATAAGCGAGGTAATAAACTGTTAAGCATTATACGACATGCGAATTTATATATGTGTATCTATTTGTTATACTTTAAACAGCAATGCTTACATCAAATGCTTGTCTATTTATTTCATAAGAAAATTGTTTAAAGGGGCCCATACACTACAACAGCATGCATGCGCAATCAAGTGTTTGTGCCAGCGGTTGGGTCTCCTATGGGCATTTTGTGTGATTGTACGTCTTGCTGTAGTGATGTCAAACAGAGTTTGATATTTTTCTGATGGTACCAGCTTGCTGGTATTGTGTGTAGTGAAATTAGCTCAGTTGAGTAAAGCTATCAAGAAGTAAATATGCATTTAAAAATCGTAATTTGTTAAAAAATAATTTGTTTCAATGGAAAATGGAATTTGAGCACTTTAGTTATGCATAGCTGCTAATATTAACAAAATATCAATAAAAATTGCAGCAAAAACTATGTCACTATTTATAACCTCCCTTCTTGAATTTTTTTAAAGAGTGAATATTGTACCAGCTTGCTGGTATGTTATGTGGTTCGAACATGATTGCTCAATAGCTTGATTGTGCGTGAATGCTGTTGTAGTGTATGGGCCGCTTAATAAAACATAGTACTATACTTAACTAATTATTTAAAGTTAATCCCGTCTCAAGAAACAATATATATGTTAACATTTATTGCAGTGAATGTCATAATTATGTTATTGCTTATGGTAGATACAAACTTTGCTAGATGTTTATGCAACGAGGCAGATTTTATTCCAGAATTTCTTTACAAAAATGAGTAATTATCTTAACAAAAATTTGCGAATAAATAAAGTGATATAAATAACTGCATATTTGTGAAGTTTGAAAAGTGCTTATGTAATAACTTTGCGCATCTTCCTAAGTTTTCTGCCTAACCCTGCCCTTACACATGCAAGTACCTTGCATGCAAGCTCTGTGTACATATTATCAAATGCCCGACTGTGCAACTTGCATGTTTACGTTTAAGGTAGAAGTGCATAACTCGCGTCAGTTCATCTACAAATATCGTGCGTTTGAAATCTTTAACGCATGAAAAAAGGGAAGTTACACAACACGCGTTATAAACGCTCTTTTTATCAGCTTTTTTTTTACTTATTTTTACATTGAAAAATGGACTTGGAACATTTTCAAATCCTTTTTTTTATCCAATAATGTATGTTTTCAAACTCTTCAATAAGTTTTTGCTCCATGATTCTAAATTTTACAATTTTTTTCTTGTTTATTGTCGGATGATTAGTTGTCAAAACAATATAACGCATTAAAAAGTTGAAAGTTAAGGAGTTTCGTATGTAACTTGTATGCAAAAACACTATTTCAACTTTTTTTGACCGATGCCTACAGCTCGCACGCGGACTAACGCGTCTTATGTAACTTCTCCTTTAGTGCTTAGTTGTCCATAACATATATAAGTTTAAAATTAAGGGAACCAGATAGTATTGAACTTTATTTGTATTGTTTCAATGTTATTTATGTCTAAAAAATTCATTAACTGCTTGATTTATTAATATTTAAGAAAAACTATTAAATTAGCTTTTAAATGTATTTAAAATAAGTAGAAACCCATATAACATTACACTAAAATCCATTTAATTTGTGCTAAAGTATTAATAAGGCAACACTGTTAGCTAACTTTCCATTTACTTGCAACAACCCTACAAGAAATGAATGACCGAAATTAACACAAACGACATTTTCTCACTAATCCATTTGCAATAATTTTATAGTGAATTTAAGAGTGCCAGTCAATTGACTGGTCATTTGACTGGTAGCGATGACCAACACATTTACCAATTATAGTTGCTCTTCTCTAACATGTATGTTAGAGTGAAACATCTAATGTACATAACCCAAAAGTCTTAAGACAACACATTTTATTGTAAAATATACAATTCGTTCGGTCTGTGAAGCTAAAATTTATACAAGTGTTAAGAAAGTTAAGTAACAACAATACTGCATAAAAGAAATTGAAAATTTAAATTTAATTTATACATTTGTGTATTTTGCTTTTTAAATTTTAGATATTTACAAAAAGCAATGTGTGTACGAGCTAAAAAAAAACGTAAAGACTAGATTGGTGCCATCTACGTTTTTATATATGTATATTACTTATTTCTTTATTTTCTTATAATAAAAAACAATTAAAATAATATAAAAATTATGTTTATTTATTTAAAAGTTACATTTTACCAGTTTCTATGTAAAAATTTACTAGTAACAGGTGACCAGTTGCTTTGTAACCATTTACTAGTCATAGATTACCAATGCTTATGTAATCTGTGACTAGCAAATACGTATCAGAGTAAGCAGTTCAGATATATGTGTTTTAATTAAGTGAAATTAATGAGTTAGAGGGAGAGAAAAAATCACACGTACACAAATGTTTTGGTCATTTTTTCACCAAGCCCCTAATAAACTAACTGGAGACGGTGACCGAAGTTGTGGTCGTCGCTACTAGTCAAATGACTAGTAGCGACTAGCTATTGACTAGTTGCTTTCTTGTAGGGAAGTTCACCAAGTCACTGCCTTGTAAAATTCCTTGGCAGTTGAGTTGGAAGTAGACTGCAAGTGTAGATGTGTTAGTAAAAGAGTTTGAGTATATTGAGTTTTTCGAACATGCACTTGCACGTGTAAGCCCTAGATAAAAGAAGTCTTTTAACTATATTTTTATCTAAATTTGACGTTGATAAACCTAATTGATTGATGATTTTGATTAGTTGAAAATAAATTTTCATTGAGTTTACCAAATATTGATTAAAATTGCGATCAGATAGTTTGGCAAGTCTATTTTACAGATCTTGTAGGCAGACTTACAAGCCGATCGGCTCCATTTCTAAATGCCACCGCCGCCACTCAATTTTTAAAAGTCGCGCCGCCGCTGACCTTAAATCGGCTCGAAAGCTGAGCCGGCTCAAGGAAAGCCGCCGATATCACCAGCTGCGCCGCTGAATTTCTCCATATTGTTTCACAGATATGCATTTAAAAGTACTATTTCGTTTTATCTTTTTGCATCCATGTAAAATATTCAAGTCTCTTAGTATTTTTATTCTTACATATGTATTACTACGTTTATACGCAGGGCTTATTTGCAAATAAAACTGTAAATTGTTGCCATATTATTCTCTTTATTGCGACTTACTAATTCAGAAAACTATTCACGATTAACGCACTATTTGCAATTAAATTGCTTAAGGTTGCCACGCTTACAAATGTTTGATAACAAAAACAATAAATGGACAAATATTGCAACAAAAAACATTGATAGAAGCAAATAATAACAATTAAAACAAATAATTATTTGATATTTTGTGCATTTACACTATTTTTTTTGTCAACATAAGTAAGCTTTGTATAGAAGTGCTACCAAGTTTGTGTAATTTTGCTATGCCGTATAAACAGTGAGTTAATTTATTTGCAAATAATTTTATTTGCAAATAGTGCGCGTATAAACGTAGTATATATTTCGGTAGCGTCGTGTCATATGTGGTCGTGCGGTTACACCCTACAGGAGAATAGGTGTCAATAGTCGAAAAGCTACTAGTATAATTACTAGAACAGCAAGAACTAGTGCGAAAAGGGTTAAAGTTGTTGTATTTATAAAATTACTAGTTCTGATGAGTACTAGTATATGAAGTAGTTCCAAGGCACCACATTGCAAAATAAATTTTAACTGTCAAACAGAGCACTTGCACTGTTCGAAAATTGGTATTATACAATTATTAAAGTTTTAGGTTCACCTATAAATATCCAAGAAACTGATTTTGAAATACATAATGTGTTAAGGTTTTTCTATATTAAGGTAATTATATGTACTTAGTGAAAAATTTACACATTTAATAAATCTAGTACCAATGGCACTAGTAATTTTCTAAACACACTCAATGCTAATTTGAGCAGTAAAATACCAGTTGGACACTAGTTCGATCTCCTGCATGGTATCTAAAAGGTTGTGATAGTACCCAGCAAAAAATTTCAAAAAACTTAATGATTTTAACAAGGCGTGAGACTAAAATAATCCATTCTTGAGAAGTACTTACTTTTTATATTTGACAACTTGTACACGTAATCTATTTAATCTAAAAAAAATATTCTCCTCATTTAGCAACTTGTACATAATTTTTTAAAATTTTAGGTCATGTGATTTGTGAGCGAGTAATGAAAATTGGTAATCTGAAAAGTAAGTCATTATATTGCAAGTAGTTCTATTGGTAATGTGTAATTTTTTGATGGGTAGTGTTGTTCTTAGTAGTGTATAAATAAAAAAAAATGCAAAGATCTCTTAACTATTTTTTATTAAAAATAATAATGTCCAATAGTCTTATCTGATATAATGTTTTTTGTGGTTTTAGTTTACTTTTTCATTTATGTAATTAAAAAAAATACAAACACACATGACATGCATTAATAAACTTTTCTTACACTAAATAATGGTTTTTATTTGAATTTGTTTTATACATAAATATGCTTATGTATACAGCGTAAAGTTTTGAACTTACAAGGCTATGTAGAATTGCATCTACACAAACAAAAGTTTTGTCTAAAATCATAATTTTAAGTTCAGCAAGCCAATATATTGGCCACCGCCGGGAGCATGCTGCATAAGCCGCCGCCACCGATCAAAAGCCCTCGGCCTATAAGTCTGCTTGTAGGCTCTTAGCCACTGTTGACGAACACCAGGAAATGAAGGAAATTTATAATATGCTACACTCATATTTTTACTTAATTGTTTAATTTATACGTTCTGTATTTAATAAAAAACCATTTTGAAATAATTTTTAAATAAAGTTTTCAAACCAACAGGAAACAGAGGGGAAATATTAAATTAATACGCTAGCACGTTTTTACCGGAAACTTCATAGTCCTTATACTTGACAGATGTCAAGAAAAAATTAGAAAATGTAACCATATGTCTCGACTAGCAATAAATATGTCGACATATATTGCAGCAGATGTCAAAATTATATTATTGCTAGTGGAGACAGCTCATTGCAGGTACTTGCAATATATATTACAATTATTTCGAACATGAAACGTCAAAGTCAGTGTTAATTTATGTTCGAGTTTTCTGTATTGCATTTGACATATTAGTGAAATTGGGAAAATATGCATATTTATTTATATTAAAATAGCAAAATATTCTCTTAAAAACGTGTGTAGTGAAATAATGTGTATTGTTATAAGTTTATAAACATAAAAATTCATTCGATTAACCAGATATTTACAAGTGAATTATATTTTTGCTCCTGCACCTTTCCTGTTGACTTTTTCCATATCGTCGGTTGGTTTCTGGCTTACGGCACAATATATTCAAAATATATTGTATCTGCAGCAAACCAGAAACCAACCGACGATATTATAAGCTACGATTTCCCATATCCTTAACAAAAAGAAAGCAATCAACAATATTGTTCTGTTATTCTGCCAGTGTTATATTGCCAACATATATATTTCTAGTCGAAAAGGGGGTAAGTACCTTCTATATTTATATCATGGTTTGTAGTCTTGTTTATGGTTTCATTTCGCGTTTCATTCGAAGTTTCAAAAATATCGAGATATATTGATATTTCATTGATTTTCTAATTTTAGATTGCTGAAACGTGTTTCGCACGCATATTGCAAAGTGTGTACCTACCATAATGGAGACATCCCATACAGTGATGCCAACTTTTGAGACTCAAAACGCGTAACAATTATTGAAAAAAGGTCTAGATTAAAATAAATATGTCTAGCGGAACATAAAAACCAATTTTTCGAAAAAATGCATCTTCTAAAATGTTTCTGTTGATAATCAAAATAACAAACAGATTTTTATACAACAGTAATTTATTAGAAAATAAATAACTACCATGACATCAACAAATAGATTGATATATTACATATCTAACCCCCCTTCTCGACTAGCAATAAATATGTTGGCAATATAGCAATAACGCCGGCAGAATAACAGAGCAATATTGCTGATTGCTTTACTTATGTTAAGGCTATGGGAAATCGTAGCTCACAATATGGGAAAAGTCAACAGGAAAGGTGCAGAAAAAAAATACAATTCACTTGTAAATATCTGGGTAATCGAACGAATTTTTATGTTTATAAATTTATAACAATACAAATTATTTTACTACACACGTTTTTAAGAGACTATTTTCCTATTTAATTATACATTCATATGTATATTTTCCCAATTTCACTAATATTACATAAATGTCAAATGTAATACAGAAAATTCGAACATAAATTAACACCGAGTTTGACGTTTCACGCTTGCAATAATTGTTAACGAAAATGCGTTGACAATTATTGAAACATATATTGCAAGTTCCTGCAATGAGCTGTCTCCACTAGCAATAATATAATTTTGACAACTGCTGCAATATATGTCGACATATTTATTGCTAGTCGAGACGTAGGGTAAGGTACATACATTTCATACTATATTTCAATAAGGTAACAGTATATATGTATGTAGTAGTATAAATACATATCGTTACCTTAATATAGAAAGGACATAACTCATTATTTTTTTGATATCGAGTTTTTTGTATATTATGATAGAAAAACATCGTATGTGTCGAAAAGTTCAAAAATCTCGATTTCTGTATTAACATAATTACCTATATTTAAAATTGGTAGTTACTAAATAAAATTTCAATGTTTTCCTCTTTCTTATTTTCAGTCCCTTAGACACTATCTATATCGAAGGGCCATAGCTTAATATTTTTTGAAATCGAGTTTTTCGTATATTTTGATAGGAAAACATCGTATGTGTCGAAAAATTAAAAAAAATCTATATTTCAAATATGTAATGAGTTAGGGCCTTTCTGTATTAAAATAACGATATGTATGTATACATACATAATTACCTATATTTAAAATTGGTAGTTATTACATAAAATGTCGATTTCTTCTCTTTCTCATATTTAGTCCTTAAGACACTCGTGTATGTTCTGGCTTCCATATCGTTTTCACATGTTTTCTTGTGAGTTCGGATGTTAAAACACATGCTACGCCTGTTTATGTTGAAATTTAGAAAGTAAAAATTAATAGTATGTGTTCTAACATCCGAATTTAGAAGAAAACAATTTGGAAATGAACGATTTCAAACATTTAGATTTTTTCCATTTCACTTTCAAGCAAAAAACTCGTATTTTTTTCACAAGACTGTAAACAAGTGAAAAGAATACGAGTTTTTTGCTCAAAATCGAAAACGAAAAAATCTAAAAGTTTGAAATCGTAAATTTTTAAATTGTGCTCGTCTAAATTCGGATGCTAGAACACACACTATTAACTTTTATTTTCTAAATTTCAACTTAAACAGGCGTAGCATGTGTTTTAACATCCTAACTCACAAGAAAACATGTGAAAGCCAGAACACACCCGACTATCTATAAAATAATTTTACTGATCCACAATGTTAAGACACAAACTGTCAAATTATGCTATTTTCGTATAATTAAGTTTTATTTAAACTAGTTTCTAATATATAAACTAATAGTACATATAAATCTGAGGGAAATCTACTACATACGAGATGTCGAGCAAAATCGAGTTGGTTTTGACTATATTTCTTATAAAAATAAAAATCCAGTTTGTCATTACATTTTGCCAAAGTTTTATGATACAACTATGATAAATTGGCAAATTGACAACACAGCAACTTGTTTAAAAGTTAAACGTCAAACTTCACACACAAAAATTATTTGTCGTTAATTTATTTTATATACAAAGTTTGATAATAAGATTTTGTTCTACATTACATTCTACATTAACAATATAAATTGACACGTCAAATTATGTTGTTTATGTTTTGGCACAAATTCGAATTTTAGTTTTTATTTACATCATTAAATTATAGATGTTATCATACAAATTAAAATATTGCAAAATATAATCAATTTAGTGACAGATTTAATTTAGAACGTAATATAAATTACATACTTAGCAAAACAAATTACTGCAAGAAACTGGCACAAAAGTTTATTAAATAATTGTTATTTAATTAGATCATTCTAATGGATAATTTTTTAAAATTGGTTTCTATAAAATATGAAAACTAAAGTATGTGAATATAGTAAATCACATCTTAACTATAAAATTTAAGATTAAAAGAGCAAATCAACTCGTACGTTAGTATTATTAGCACCATTCTTCACGCACTTATGATTTATCCAATTTTCGATGTAGATACATTGGTTATTAATTTATTTTTCTTACTGAACGATTTTGGTACAAATCAATATTAGCATCACTGGTAGAAACAAGAATGCAAACTCCGTTGGCCATTAGAAAACATTACGCCGTCAGTAAAAACCGGGGAAAAAAGCTTACAGTCTGGCAATAATGATATATCGTAATTATTGGGGACAAGTCCTGGATATTTATCGAACATATGACTGAGTCCTCTATAATTACAATCGCCTTATGAAACGCTCCTTCTCCGTCAAAACTTAAAATAAATTAAAAATATCGAATTTGTATGCTTATTTAATTTTTATTTACATGATGACGTTTAAAAAAGTAAAGGTTTTTTGAGTCCCCAATAATTACAATATGCATACATATATATATATATAGAAACTTGTAATTTGCAAGGTTAGTGTATTTTTATACAGACTACAACAATTAACACCAAAATTTAAAAAAATCAAAAATTAAAGAGTATTCTCTCAGTTAATGTAATTTTGACAACTTGCTGTAACTTGCAAACCGTAAGAAGCAAACTATTGAGAAAAAAACGCTAAAACTAAACACAAAATTAAAACTAAACGCCAAAAATAAAACAATCGCCAAAATGAAAAAAACGCCAAAAAGAACTAAAATAAATCATGAAATCCGAAAAAACCCCAAAATTAAAAGAAACGCCAAAATAAAATTAAATCACCAAAAACCGAAAAATAGTTTACCGGATACTTAACCTTTTTAAAAAAATGTCTGCATCAGGTAAGATATTCGAATATATATATATATATATATATATATATATATATATATATATATATATATAGGCTAAGGATCGAATAGTATTACATATGTATGCAGTGTAATTGCGGAAGCCTTCATGTTCTACAACAACAAATACATGAGAGTTGGAAATTAAAGGATGTGCCAAAACGAGCAACGAAAAATGTTAAAATCCCATGTAATATACACACAATTGTATGTATATGCACTTGAATTTTATAAGGTTAGTGTATTTTTATACAGACTACAACAATTAACACTAAAATTTAAAAAATTTTAATTAAAGGGTGTACCATCAGTTAATGTAATTTCGACTAAGTAATTTTGATAACTTGCTGTATCTTGGAAACCGTAAGAGCAAACTTCTTGAAATTTTCAAAAACGGTAAAACAAAAAAATCTCAAAATTATAAAATCGCCAAACCGAAAAAAAATCGCCAAAATCAAAAAAAAAATCGCCAAAACGAAAAAAAGCACCAAATTAAAAAAAATTTCTAAATCGAAAATAAATCGCGAAAAACCGGAAAAATCGCCAAAATAAAAAAATCGCCAAAATGAAAAAAAATCGCCAAAATGAAAAAATCGCCAAAATTAAAAAAATCGCCAAAATGAAAAAAATTGCCAAAATGAAAAAAAAGCGAAAAATAATCAAAAAAAATTATTTCAGCTGAAAAAAATTAAAAAAAAAAAAATTTTTTTTAAAATTTTATTTAGAGGGTGTACCATCAGTTAATGTAATTTTGACTATGTAATTTTAATAACTTGCTGTATCTTGGAAACCGTAAGAGCAAACTTCTTGAAATTTTCAAAATCGGTAACAAAAAAAATCGCCAAAATAAAAAAAATATCGCTAAAACGGAAAAAAGCACCAAATTAAAAAAAATTTCTAAATCGAAAATAAATCGCGAAAAACCGGAAAATCGCCAAAATGAAAAAATCGCCAAAATTAAAAAAATCGGCCAAATGAAAAAATCGCCAAAATGAAAAAAATCTCCAAAATGAAAAAAAAAAATCGCCAAAATGAAAAAAATCTCCAAAATGAAAAAAAATCGCCAAAATGAAAAAAAAATTACCAGAACTAAAAAAATTGCCAAACCGAGAAAAAAGCGAGAAAAAAACAAAAAAAAAATATTTCAGCTGAAAAAACGTAAAAAAACACCATTAAAAAATGATCAAAGCCCAACGTACGGAACCCTTCGTGCGCGAGTCAAAGCCGCACTTTACTGAATTTATTTTTTATATGAAAGTGTTGCAAGAAGCATTTGTTTTACGAAATTTTTTTTCAAGGTATTTTTTATTAAAAATCAAATTTTAACAAAAGTATAACAAAAATTAAAGATTTTATAAAACCCGGATATATCTAGAAAAGAAGTAATGGCCTGTTTCACAATAACGAAACGAAACTTTCGACTGAATATTTATATTGAAAACAAAAAAAAAATTCATATTTTATTGTTGTTTTCAATATAAATTTTCAGTCGTTAGTTTTTTTTCGTTATTGTGAAACAGGCCATAATATCTTCTAAGCTAGACCGATTATTTCTTCAAACACAGCTAAGAATACTCTCGAGTCTCTTCAAGTCTCTTAAAACACCTTCCAAACACAAAAAACTACATCAAAAACGGTCCAGCTATAACATAAAATTTTTTTGCTCGGGGATTAAAATAATAAAATAAGCTAATAAAAATATATAGGCGTAATCGATAGATTTTAAATTTAAATGTAATAACACCAAAGTTAATTGTAAATATTCTGACAAACACTAGCAGAACGGAACAACTAGCTGTTTTTGAAGGCCGTTACAGCTTTTTTTGTGTTTGGTCCACTGTGTGTGGTGTCAGTTGATGTAAATTTCACTTTTCAGTGCAAAAGGATTATGTGAATTTTTTTGATTTATCGTATTACAATTTGCTGAAAGCTTTATTTTAATGAAATCTTAATTTTACTATCCCTAAATTTTACAACAGTCTTCCCATTTTGTTCGAACTTATTTGTTTCTATGTTCACGATTAGATTTGAGCAAAGTTCGTATCACTTTGTGAGATAAATGACATGTGATAATTTTTTACAACCGACTTGCACTAAAGACAATTGTAAATTATTACAACAAAACTGTAGCATAATGGAACAATATGCTCATTTCAATGTGTGCCAAAAATATTTAATTAAATAAAACATTCCTTTATTTCATTATTTTATTCATTGATTCTACTTCTGCATAATTCAGACTTGTAAAACGTGTTCCAGAAATGCCAAGCCATAGAATAACGTATAATCGGATAAGTATATTAAAAAAATACAAAACAATATATTTCCAGAGTTGGAAAACCTTAACTTTTCTGTTAT
Source organism: Tachina lurida (assembly GCA_944452675.1). Classification (NCBI taxonomy): domain Eukaryota; kingdom Metazoa; phylum Arthropoda; class Insecta; order Diptera; family Tachinidae; genus Tachina; species Tachina lurida. Next base: position 161,585,811 of record OX101753.1, on the reverse strand, counting down.
ATAAAAGTAATAAAAAAAAAGCTAGAAAAACTAATTTTTCCTTTTTCTCTATAAATTAAACAAATCTTACATTCTTAAAAGCAAAATATTGGTGTAGGAAATTAGAAAACATTTAAAAGAATGATACCAGGGTTGAGAAACTTACACTTTTTGTGATATATAAAAGTAAGTGAGTCTAATTAATTTTTTTATTTTTCCTTATAAATTATATATATTTTATGCTTTAGAAAGAAAGGTTTAGTGCAGAAAATTAAAAAATATAAACCATGGCTTCAGAGCTGGAAAATTTTAACTTTTTTTTTTTGGATATTAAAGCAATAAAACTAAATTTTGCCCTATATACTTTTTTTCTTTGCTTACTTAACATTTTTTATATATATATTTTTTAATCAGAAATAATTTCTTAATCAGGCTTGAGTTCAGTAATTTCAATTCTTATGAATGAAATATTTTTATTAATTAATGTGAGTATCTAAAGAATAGAAGAAAAATTAAACTAGACACTATTAGCTGGGGGAAATACCGATATTTTTCTGTGCAACCACGCACAGAACAAGATTGGTATAAGGAATCGGAAAAATCTAAACGGATGATTCCAGGGTTGGAAATATTTTATATATTTTTTTTTTTGACTAGGTCGCAGTAATTTCTTCCTTTTATTTACAAATTAAATATATTTTATGTTTTAGAAAGTTTTGTAGAAAAAGTTAGAAACATAAGCAAAATTGCTCCAGACCTGGAAAACTTAAACTTTTTCTGGTATATTAACCAATTAAATAAAAGTAATTGTTTCTTTGGTAATTAAATATATTCCACATTTTAGAGCAAAATAAGTTAGTTTTAAAAACCAGAAAAATTCAAATAATGATTTCGAGATTGGAAGTTGGAAACCAAATTTGGTAAAAATAACGAAAAATATATATATTTTTTTTTCAGTTAAACATATTTGATGTTTTAGGAAAATCTTTACTCAAGATTTTTTTACATTAGTTCAATGTTGATATGCATATATAATTTAAGTGTAAACTAAGGTTTGTGCCATGTTGCTTATTATGCTCTCAGCACAATTACGTTTCAAATCGATTGTCATTCGCTGACAGCTAGCTTGCAACGATTTTTTTTAATCTACAAATACATTTAGTTTTAATCGTAGCCAAGCAAACAAAAAATCGTTTCCAGGGTTTTTTTGGAAATAAATTTAAAATTTAACAAAAAAATAAAACAAATAAAAAAATACAAACAAAGAAACATGCATTACAATTTGAAAAATAAATTTATTAAAACTTTTTAGTTGGTAATAATTGACTTGCTTTTGTTTTCTCGTTGTAGGTGCCTTTTTAAATTATATTTTAATTGTATTCACATACGTACATATACATACAGTCAAATCCCGATAATTCGTAATCGCAAGGGACCGGCCATTTCTTACGAATTATAGGGGTTTTCGATTTAGCGGGGTTTCGATTTAACGGGGTTAAAATAAAATAAATATGAATTAACGGGGGTTTTACTAAAACTATAAAAAATGAACATAAAAAACAATTGTCAAAAATAAAATACAAAATAAATAAAATAAATACATAAAGTAAAATAGCAAATTCATTTACTTAGCGTAAAATACGTGTAATTTTAATAGAAAACAAAAAACAATAAAATTAAAATAAAACTGACAAATTCACTTCATCATTATTTCCATGTTTTTGTTGTTTTTATTACGAATTATAAGTGGTAGTTAGCAAACAATTACGATTTATAAGAGATAAAGAAGATTTTATTTGAAAAAAAAAATACGAATTAGCGAGGGCACCAAAATGTATGAAAATTTTACGAATTAACGAGCTTTTTTCAACGGACCGACGGTTTATTACGAATTATCGGGAATTACGATTTATCGGGGTACGAATTATCGGGATTTGACTGTATATTAATTGTATTTATAAATCATTTGTTTTCTGTGTATGTGCTCGATATGTATTTTTTTTTATAATTTTTTTCTGTGTACTTTAATTAAAATGAACAAATATTGGAAATAAAATTCAGTTAATTGTTTATATGACTTTCAGTCCAATAAATCTATAAGCATTAGTAATTTTTTATGTGATGTATGGAACATACATTTCGCTAAACTCCATTGGCATTGAGCGTTGTTTTCATAATATTTAATTGTTTCGTCAGCTCCAATTTTGAAAACTCCTGCTTCGGAAATATTCTTGGCACACATCAAATGATCATTTAGTGAAAATGTAACACGATTGGCGTCCAGAGATTTAACATTCCAAGCGTCACTCCTATTTTGCATGAAGATATATATATTGTTCGGTTCACAGTTATACGTGGAAGTATTTTCAATTGGAGTACTGAGTTCTTCTGTACTTTGTGCAGGCACATTCAAGGTTTTAATATGAAAACGAAAGTTTCGACTGGCAATCTTAGCCGAAACAATCTCCGAATGGTATCTTTGGGCTAACGTGCCATTGTAAATTACGACTGAATGCATTTCATTGAAAAGACACTTTGGGGCCCCAAATAGGA